>JAQFWZ010000010.1:20398610-20638610 GCA_027789725.1 Dendropsophus ebraccatus
CCCCCCAAATACACACTAATACAGGACCCCCCCAAATATACACTAATACAGGACCCCCCCCAAATATACACTAATACAGGACCCCCCCAAATATACACTAATACAGGACCCCCCCAAATGTACACTAATACAGGAGCAATACTCCGACCACAGAACCCCCAAATATACACTAATACAGGACCCCCTCAAATATACACCGATACCCCGACTACAGACCCCCCAAATATAAACTAATACAGGACCCCCCCAAATACACACTAATACAGGACCCCCCCAAATGTACAGTAATACAGGAGTGATACCCCGACCACAGAACCCCCCCCCAAATATACACTAATACAGGACCCCCCCAAATACACACTAATACAGGACCCCCCCAAATATACACTAATACAGGACCCCCCCAATATACACTGAAACAGGAGCGATACCCTGACCACAGACCCCCCCAAATATACACTAATACAGGACCCCCCCAAATGTACACTAATACAGGACCCCCCCAAATATACACTAATACAGGAGCGATACCCCGACCACAGACCCCCCCCAAATACACTAATACAGGAGCGATACCCCCCTGACCAGACCCCCCCCCCCAAATATACACTAATATAGGACCCCCCCCAATATACAACGACCACAGAACCCCCCCCCAAATACACACTAATACAGGACCCCCCCAAATGTACACTAATACAGGAGCGATACCCCGACCACAGACCCCCCCAAATATACACTAATACAGGACCCCCCCCAATATACACTAATACAGGACCCCCCCCAAATATACACTGATACCCCGACTACAGACCCCCCCCAAATATACACTAATACAGGACCTCCCCAAATGTACACTAATACAGGAGCGATACCCTGACCACAGACCCCCCCAAATATACACTAATACAGGACCCCCAAATATACACTAATACAGGAGCGATACCCAGACCACAGACCCCCCCAAATACACACTAATACGGGACCCCCCCCCCCAATATACAGATACCCCGACCACAGAACCCCTCCCCCAAATACACACTAATACAGGCCCCCCCCTAATATACACAGATACAGGAGCGATACCCCCCTGACCAGACCCCCCCCCCAAATATACACTAATATAGGACCCCCCCAATATACAACGACCACAGAACCCCCCCCCAAATGTACACTAATACAGGAGCGATACCCCGACCACAGACCCCCCCCAAATATACACTAATACAGGACCCCCCCCAATATACACTAATACAGGACCCCCCCCCAAATATACACTGATACCCCGACTACAGACCCCCCCCAAATATACACTAATACAGGACCTCCCCAAATGTACACTAATACAGGAGCGATACCCTGACCACACACCCCCCCCCCCCAAATACACACTAATACGGGACCCCCCCCCAATATACAGATACCCCGACCACAGACACCCCCCCAAATACACACTAATACAGGCCCCCCCCTAATATACACAGATACAGGAGCGATACCCCGACCACAGGACCCCCCCAATATACACTAATACAGGAGCGATACCCCGACCACAGACCCCCCCCAAATATACACTAATACAGGACCCCCCCAAATGTACACTGATACAGGAGAGATACCCCGACCCCAGGACACCCCCCCAATATACACTGATACAGGAGAGATACCCCGACCCCAGGACACCCCCCCCCAATATACACTGATACAGGAGAGATACCCCGACCCCAGGACACCCCCCCAATATACACTGATACAGGAGAGATACCCCGACCCCAGGACACCCCCCCAATATACACTGATACAGGAGAGATACCCCGACCCCAGGACACCCCCCCAATATACACTGATACAGGAGAGATACCCCGACCCCAGGACACCCCCCCCAATATACACTGATACAGGAGAGATACCCCGACCCAGGACACCCCCCCAATATACACTGATACAGGAGAGATACCCCGACCCCAGGACACCCCCCCAATATACACTGATACAGGAGAGATACCCCGACCCCAGGACACCCCCCCCAATATACACAGATACAGGAGAGATACCCCGACCCCAGGACACCCCCCCTCCCCAATATACACTGATACAGGATACCCTGGCCCCAGGGGACCCCCCCCAATATACACTAATACAGGAGAGATACTCCGAACACAGGACACCCCCCCAATATACACTGATACAGGAGAGATACCCCGACCCCAGGACACCCCCCCCAATATACACTGATACAGGAGAGATACCCCGACCCCAGGACACCCCCCCAATATACACTGATACAGGAGAGATACCCCGACCCCAGGACACCCCCCCAATATACACTGATACAGGAGAGATACCCCGACCCCAGGACACCCCCCCAATATACACTGATACAGGAGAGATACCCCGACCCCAGGACACCCCCCCAATATACACTGATACAGGAGAGATACCCCGACCCCAGGACACCCCCCCAATATACACAGATACAGGAGAGATACCCCGACCCCAGGACACCCCCCCCCTCCCCAATATACACTGATACAGGATACCCTGGCCCCAGGGGACCCCCCCAATATACACTAATACAGGAGAGATACTCCGAACACAGGACACCCCCCCAATATACACTGATACAGGAGAGATTACCCCGACCCCAGGACACCCCCCCAATATACACTGATACAGGAGAGATACCCGACCCCAGGACACCCCCCCAATATACACAGATACAGGAGAGATACTCCGAACACAGGACACCCCCCCAATATACACTGATACCCCAGGACACCCCCCCTCCCCAATATACACTGATACAGGATACCCTGGCCCCAGGGGACCCCCCCAATATACACTGATACAGGAGAGATACTCCGAACACAGGACACCCCCCCCAATATACACTGATACAGGAGAGATACCCCGACCCCAGGACACCCCCCCCCCAATATACACTGATACAGGAGAGATACCCCGACCACAGGACACCCCCCCAATATACACTGAAACAGGATACTCCGACCCCAGGGGACCCCCGTATATAATAGAGGCCACTGCTCTGCGTCTCATACTTACTGCCTTGTCCTGACTCTTCTTCCTCATTGGGGAAAAGTTCGTCCAGATTGTCCTTATTGGCGTCTCCTTCCTTCTCCTCCTGTGGAGCCAAGACGCAGCAGGGTCAGAGTATACACCATGGCGGCCATCACCCCCCCCAATCTGTGAGTCCGAGAGGTCCCATATGTTCTATGTGCGTGTACACCCCCACGACACGTCCAACGTCACCTATATAGTCAGCAATATATCCTATATATACAGCTTTCCATCATGTCCCCCCTTTCCCTTCTTCCTCCTGTAACATATATAACGGTTTCCATCATGTCCTCCCTTTCCCTTCTTCCCCCTGTAACATATATAACGGTTTCCATCATGTCTCCCCTTTCCCTTCTTCCTCCTGTAACATATATAAAGGTTTCCATCATGTCCTCCCTTTCCCTTCTTCCTCCTGTAACATATATAAAGGTTTCCATCATGTCCCCCCTTTCCCTTCTTCCTCCTGTAACATATATAAAGGTTTCCATCATGTCCTCCCTTTCCCTTCTTCCTCCTGTAACATATATAAAGGTTTCCATCATGTCCTCCCTTTCCCTTCTTCCTCTGTAACATATATAAAGGTTTCCATCATGTCCTCCCTTTCCCTTCCTCCTCCTGTAACATATATAAAGGTTTCCATCATGTCCCCCCTTTCCCTTCTTCCTCCTGTAACATATATAAAGGTTTCCATCATGTCTCCCCTTTCCCTTCTTCCTCCTGTAACATATATACAGGTTTCCATCATGTCCCCCCTTTCCCTTCTTCCTCCAGTAACATATATAAAGGTTTCCATCATGTCCTCCCTTTCCCTTCTTCCTCCTGTAACATATATAAAGGTTTCCATCATGTCTCCCCTTTCCCTTCTTCCTCCAGTCACATATATACAGGTTTCCATCATGTCCCCCCTTTCCCTTCTTCCTCCAGTCACATATATACAGGTTTCCATCATGTCCCCCCTTTCCCTTCTTCCTCCAGTCCCATATATACAGCTTTCCTCTCGCTCTATGTCAGTGAGGACATGTTGGATCTGTCCGTCCTCGTCCTGCTCGCACAGCTGAAGGATTTGATAAAACGGCATCTCTTTTATGTGATTATCTAAGATTAGAAACAGCGCCACCCCTGTCCTAGGCTGTGTGCAGTATTACAATTCATCACCATTCACTGAGGCTCTCTGGAGGAAAGTGGTTGTGTTATTTGTAAGCCTGGATGACCGCTGTGACCCTGGGGGTGGGATGAGCTCAGCGTGGCGGTACGCAGCCTTCCTATAGCCTCAGTGGTAGGATAGGGGGCGCTCTCACCGTGGGTGACACATCCTCGTCGTACTTCTTCAGCTGGTTCATAAACTCCAGGTGCTTCTTCTCCTCCTCCAGCTGCGCCACGTTCTGCTCGCTGTGCTGCAGCTTCTGCTGCGTGTTGGCCAGCTCGTCCCGCAGCCACTGGTTCTCCTGACACAGTCGCCTCACCTGCGCCCGCAGCTTCTGCTTCTCAGACTCCACTGCCGTCAGGTGATTGGATAGCGCCATCATCAGCTGCAACACAGTACAACAGCAATCACAATACACAGAGGTATACAAAGTATCTGCCCCCTCCACAAAGATGGGAGAGATGGCCGGAGGAAACTACTACTGCTACCCAGAGGCCTCCGCGGCCGGAGGAAACTACTACTACTACCACCCAAAGGCCTCCGCAGCCGGAGGAAACCACCACTACTACTACCACCACCCAGAGGCCTCCGCGGCCAGAGGAAACCACTACTACTACCACCCAGAGGCCTCCGCAGCCGGAGGAAAACACTGCTACTACCCAGAGGCCTCCGCGGCCGGAGGAAACCACTACTACTACCACCCAGAGGCCTCCGCGGCCGGAGGAAACTACTACTACTACCCAGAGGCCTCCGCGACCGGAGGAAACTACTACTACTACCACCCAGAGGCCTCCGCAACCGGAGGAAACCACCACTACTACCACCCAGAGGCCTCCGCGGCCGGAGGAAAACACTACTACTACCACCCAGAGGCCTCCGCAGCCGGAGGAAACTACTACTACCACCCAGAGGCCTCCGCGGCCGGAGGAAACCACCACTACTACCACCCAGAGGCCTCCGCGGCCGGAGGAAAACACTACTACTACCACCCAGAGGCCTCCGCAGCCGGAGGAAACTACTACTACCCAGAGGCCTCCGCAGCCAGAGGAAACCACCACCACTACTACTACTACCCAGAGGCCTCCGCAACCGGAGGAAACCACTACTACTACTACCCAAAGGCCTCCGCGGCCGGAGGAAACTACTACTACTACCACCCAGAGGCCTCCGCAACCGGAGGAAAACACTACTACTACCACCCAGAGGCCTCCGCAACCGGAGGAAACCACTACTACTACTACTACCCAGAGGCCTCCGCAACCGGAGGAAACCACTACTACTACCACCCAGAGGCCTCCGCAGCCGGAGGAAACTACTACTACCCAGAGGCCTCCGCAGCCAGAGGAAACCACCACCACTACTACTACTACCCAGAGGCCTCCGCGACCGGAGGAAACTACTACTACTACCACCCAGAGGCCTCCGCAACCGGAGGAAACCACCACTACTACCACCCAGAGGCCTCCGCGGCCGGAGGAAACCACTACTACTACCCAGAGGCCTCCGCAACCGGAGGAAACCACTACTACCACCCAGAGGCCTCCGCAACCGGAGGAAACCACCACCACTACTACTACTACCCAAAGGCCTCCGCGGCCGGAGGAAACTACTACTACTACCACCCAGAGGCCTCCGCAACCGGAGGAAAACACTACTACTACCACCCAGAGGCCTCCGCAACCGGAGGAAACCACTACTACTACTACCCAGAGGCCTCCGCAACCGGAGGAAACCACTACTACTACTACTACTACCCAGAGGCCTCCGCGGCCGGAGGAAACTACTACTACTACTACCCAGAGGCCTCCGCGGCCAGAGGAAACCACTACTACTACTACCACCCAGAGGCCTCCGCGGCCGGAGGAAACTACTACTACTACCACCCAGAGGCCTCCGCGGCCAGAGGAAACTACTACTACCCAGAGGCCTCCGCGGCCAGAGGAAACCACCACCACCACTACTACTACTACCCAAAGGCCTCCGCGGCCGGAGGAAACTACTACTACTACCACCCAGAGGCCTCCGCAGCCGGAGGAAACTACTACTACTACCACCCAGAGGCCTCCGCAGCCGGAGGAAACTACTACTACCCAGAGGCCTCCGCGGCCAGAGGAAACCACCACCACTACTACTACTACTACTACTACCACCCAGAGGCCTCCGCGGCCACAGGAAACCACTACTACCCAGAGGCCTCCGCGGCCGGAGGAAACTACTACTACCCAGAGGCCTCCGCGGCCGGAGGAAACTACTACTACTCAGAGGCCTCCGCGGCCACAGGAAACTACTACTACCCAGAGGCCTCCGCGGCCGGAGGAGACTACTACTACAACCCTCACCTGAGCCTCCCCCAGCCCCAGCTCAATCATCTCCACAGACTTGCGGAGGAGGCCGGACTTCTCATGCACCAGGTTGGCCTCCTCGTCCTTCTTCAGACACTTGATGGTCTCCAGGAGGCTGTGCAGGATGGAGTTGTGCTCGTTGCGGAGCGCCTCCAGCCCCTGCATCACCAGCTTGGTGTTCGAGATGATCTCCTCCTGGGACAACTTGTCCAACTTCTCCTCCCGAGGGTACATCATGACGGACATGCTCCTGCAACACAGAAACGGGGGTACATCATGACGGACATGCTCCTGCAACACAGAAACGGGGGTACATCATGACGGACTTGCTCCTGCAACACAGAAACGGGGGTACATCATGACGGACATGCTCCTGCAACACAGAAACGGGGGTACATCATGACGGACATGCTCCTGCAACACAGAAACGGGGGAGACATCATGACGGACATGCTACTGCAACACAGAAACGGGGGGGACATCATGACGGACATACTCATGCAACACAGAAACGGGGGGACATCATGACGGACATGCTCCTGCAACACAGAAACGGGGGAGACATCATGACGGACATGCTCCTGCAACACAGAAATGGGGGTACATCATGACGGACATGCTCATGCAACACAGAAACGGGGGTACATCATGACGGACATGCTCCTGCAACACAGAAACAGGGGGGGTGGGGGACATCATGACGGACATGCTCCTGCAACACAGAAACGGGGGAACATCATGACGGACATGCTCCTGCAACACAGAAACAGGGGGGGTGGGGGACATCATGACGGACATGCTCCTGCAACACAGAAACGGGGGAGACATCATGACGGACATGCTGCAGCAACACAGAAACGGGGGGGGGGGGGGGGGGGGAGGACACATCATGACGGACATGCTCCTGCAACACAGAAACAGGGGGGGTGGGGGACATCATGACGGACATGCTCCTGCAACACAGAAACGGGGGAGACATCATGACGGACATGCTGCAGCAACACAGAAACGGGGGGGGGGGGGAGGACACATCATGACGGACATGCTCCTGCAACACAGAAACAGGGGAGACATCATGACGGACATGCTCCTGCAACACAGAAACAGGGGAGACATCATGACGGACATGCTCCTGCAACACAGAAATCGACCAAAGACATCGGCGGCTGCTGACAAATCCCAGGATGTCACTGTAATGAGTGCTGTAACCAGCAGCCAGTGGTGCCCTCTGTGGCCGGTCTCCCTGAGATCAGTGATCTGTCTGCCCAGAAGGGTCCCTGCTGCCCTCCCACCCCTGACACATCCCAGCCCACCCCTCATAGACCAACCCGCCTCACCTGACTGCAGAGACCACCTGAGAGAATGAGCACTGCAGGACCCACAGCCTCCTCCTCCTCCTCCTCCTCCTCCCCCCACCTTCTGCTTCCTGTGTCATCAGAGCTCCGCCCCCTCCAGATCCTCCCGGCCACACGGCTCACTGCAGCCTCCACATATATACAGCATCTACACACATATATACTATATACACAGCACCGACACACATATACACTATATACACAGCACCGACACACATATACACTATATACACAGCACCGACACACATATACACTATATACACAGCACCGACACACATATACACTATATACACAGCACCGACACACACATATATACTATATACACAGCACCGACACACATATATACTATATACACAGCACCGACACATATATACTATATACACAGCATCTACACATATATACTATATACACCGCATCTACACACATATATACACTATATACACAGCATCTACACACATATATACTATATACACAGCACCGACACACACATATACTATATACACAGCATCTACACATATATACTATATACACAGCACCGACACACACATATATACTATATACACAGCACCGACACACACATATATACTATATACACAGCACCGACACACACATATATACTATATACACAGCACCGATACACATATATACTATATACACAGCACCTACACATATATACTATATACACAGCATCTACATACACAGCACCTACACATATATACTATATACACAGCACCTACACATATATACTATATACACAGCACCTACACATATATACTATATACACAGCACCTACACATATATACTATATACACAGCACCTACACATATATACTATATACACAGCACCTACACATATATACTATATACACAGCACCTACACATATATACTATATACACAGCACCTACACATATATACTATATACACAGCACCTACACATATATACTATATACACAGCATCTACACACATATACTATATACACAGCATCTACACACATATACTATATACACAGCATCTACACATATATACTATATACACAGCATCTACACATATATAATATACTATATACACAGCACCTACACATATATACTATATACACAGCATCTACACACATATATACTACATACACAGCATCTACATACACAGCACCTACACATATATACTACATACACAGCATCTACACACATATATACTATATACACAGCATCTACACACATATATACACTATATACACAGCATCTACACACATATATACACTATATACACAGCACCTACACATATATACTATATACACAGCATCTACACATATATACTATACACACAGCATCTACACATATATACTATATACACACAGCACAGATACACATATATACTATATACACAGCACCGATACACATATATACTATATACACACCACCGACACACATATATACTATATACACAGCATCTACACATATATAATATACTATATACACAGCACCTACACATATATACTATATACACAGCATCTACACACATATATACTACATACACAGCATCTACACACATATATACACTATATACACAGCATCTACACACATATATACACTATATACACAGCACCTACACATATATACTATATACACAGCATCTACACACATATATACTACATACACAGCACCTACACATATATACTATATACACAGCATCTACACACATATATACACTATATACACAGCATCTACACACATATATACACTATATACACAGCACCGACACACATATACACTATATACACAGCACCGACACACATATACACTATATACACAGCACCGACACACACATATATACTATATACACAGCACCGACACACATATATACTATATACACAGCACCTACACATATATACTATATACACAGCACCTACACATATATACTATATACACAGCACCTACACATATATACACTATATACACAGCATCTACACACATATATACACTATATACACAGCACCTACACATATATACTATATACACAGCATCTACACATATATACTATACACACAGCATCTACACATATATACTATATACACACAGCACAGATACACATATATACTATATACACACAGCACAGATACACATATAGGTTAACAAACCCACTTGGCGGGTCTGCAGCGAGTCTCCATGCTGCGTTTTTGCAGGGAGACTTGCTGCAGATCCCGGCCCTATGCTTTTAATGGCAGAAAAACACGCAGCAGGGATGTACATCCCTGCTGCGAGTTTGTCTGCAGCCCTCCCCATTAACCCCCCGGCCGCCAGAGCTGATACTTCACCTGAACCCGGCTCCGGCGGTTCCCGATGTCTTCAGCAAGCCGGAGCGGGGACCAGGTGAGGTATATGCTCCAGCCAGCCGCCCGCAGCCCCGGCCGCCCGATCGTCCCCCCCCCCCCCCCCCCCCCCCCGCAGCCCCGGCCCGCCCGATCGCCCCCCCCCCCCCCCCCCCCCCCCCTGCATCACCGATCGCTTACACGCCCCCCCTACACAGCACAGATGCACATATATACTATATACACAGCACCGATACACATATATACTATATACACAGCACCGACACACATATATACTATATACACAGCACCGACACACATATATACTATATACACAGCACCGACACATATATAATATACTATATACACAGCATCTACACATATATAATATACTATATACACAGCACCGATACACATATATAATATACTATATACACAGCACCGATACACATATATACTATACTATATACACAGCACCGATACACATATATACTATATACACAGCACCTACACATATATACTATATACACAGCACCTACACATATATACTATATACACAGCACCGACACATATATACTATATACACACAGCACAGATACACATATATACTATATACACAGCACCGATACACATATATACTATATACACAGCACCGATACACATATATACTATATACACAGCACCTACACATACACTCACCGGCCACTTTATTAGGTACACCATGCTAGTAACGGGTCGGACCCCCTTTTGCCCTCAGAACTGCCCCAATTCTTGGTGGCATAGATACAACAAGGTGCTGGAAGCTTCCTCAGAGATTTTGGTCCATAGTGACATGATGACATCACACAGTTGCCGCAGATTTGTCGGCTGCACATCCATGATGCCAATCTCCCGTTCCACCACATCCCAAAGATGCTCTATTGGATTGAGATCTGGTGACTGTGGAGGCCATTGGAGTACAGTGACCTCATTGTCATGTTCAAGAAACCAGTCTGAGATGATTCTAGCTTTATGACATGGCGCATTATCCTGCTGAAAGTAGCCATCAGATGTTGGGTCCATTGTGGTCATAAAGGGATGGACATGGTCAGCAACAATACTCAGGTAGGCTGTGGCGTTGTAACCATGCTCAATTGGTACCAAGGGGCCCAAAGAGTGCCAAGAAAATATTCCCCCCACCATGACACCACCACCACCAGCCTGAACCGTTGATACAAGGCAGGATGGATCCATGCTTTCATGTTGTTGACGCCAAATTCTGACCCTACCATCCGAATGTCGCAGCAGAAATCGAGACTCATCAGACCAGGCAACGTTTTTCCAATCTTCTACTGTCCAATTTCGATGAGCTTGTGCAAATTGTAGCCTCAGTTTCCTGTTCTTAGCTGAGCGGAGTGGCACCCGGTGTGGTCTTCTGCTGCTGTAGCCCATCTGCCTCAGAGTTGGCCGTACTGTGCGCTCAGAGATGCTCTTCTGCCTACCTTGGCTGTAACGGTTGGCTATTTGAGTCACTGTTGCCTTTCTATCAGCTGGAACCAGTCTGCCCATTCTCCTCTGACCTCTGGCATCAACAAGGCATTTCCGCCCACAGAACTGCCGCTCACTGGATGGTTTTTCTTTTTCGGACCATTCTCTGTAAACCCTAGAGATGGTTGTGCGTGAAAATCCCAGTAGATCAGCAGTTTCTGAAATACTCAGACCAGCCCTTCTGGCACCAACAACCATGCCACGTTCAAAGGCCTCAAATCACCTTTCTTCCCCATACTGATGCTCGGTTTGAACTGCAGGAGATTGTCTTGACCATGTCTACATGCCTAAATGCACTGAGTTGCCGCCATGTGATTGGCTGATTAGAAATTAAGTGGTAACGTGCAGTTGGACAGGTGTACCTAATAAAGTGGCCGGTGAGTGTATATACTATATACACATATATACTATATACACTGCATCTACACATATATACAGCACCGATACACACACATATATAATATATACACAGCATCTACAAATATATACACTATATACACAGCACCTACATATATACAGCATCTATACACATATATACTATATACACAGCACCAATACACATATATACTATATACACAGCACCGATACACATATCCTATATACACAGCATCTATACACATTTAGGCTATGTTCACACTATGTAACTGTGCGGCTGTATTTTTTTATGCGGCTGTAAATGTGCGGATGAAACTCCGGCCGTGGGAAAAAATAGACATGGGGCTGAAAACATACGGTCATTTACTTGGAAATCTGGTTCAACTAAAAATAACAAATAAAATCTTTAGAAAGTGATGGAAACACCTCTGGATGCATCTGGGAAAGCAGGGAAACAGTTTACAGGAATCGCTATTACCGGGGTTTGCGATCCTCTGCACTATAGCCGATGTCTCTCATTCTGCAATTAAATATACTGTTAAAATAAATATAAATAAATGTAATATTATATATATATATATATATATATATATATATATATATATATATATAGTTTTTTTTGTTTTTTTTTGACAGTATATTTTATTGCACAATGATGGATTCGTTTAACCCTTTAAGGACGTGGCCCATTTTCGTTTTTACGTTTTCGGTTTTTCCTCCTTGTGTTTAAAAGGCCATAGCACTTGCATTTTTCCACCTAGAAACCCACATGACCCCTTATTTTTTGCATCACTAATTGTACTTTGCAATTACAGGCTGAATTTTTGCATAAATTACACTGCGAAACCAAAAAAAAATTCAAAGTGTGGTGAAATTGAAAAAAAAAAACCGCATTTCTTTTATTTGGGGGGAATGTGTTTTTACGCCATTCGCCCTGGGGTAAAACTGACTTGTTATGCATGTTCCTCAAGTCGTTACGATTAAAACGATATATAACATGTATAACTTATATTGTATCTGATGGCCTGAAAAAAATTCAATCCATTGTTAACCAATATACGTTCCTTAAAATCTCTCCATTCCCAGGCTTATAGCGCTTTTATCCTTTGGTCTATGGGGCTGGGGGAGGTGACATTTTTTGCGCCATGATGTGATCTTTCTATCGGTACCTTGATTGCGCATATACGACTTTTTGATCGCTTTTTATTACATTTTTTCTGGATTTGATGCGACCAAAAATGCGCAATTTTGCACTTTGGGATTTTTTTGCGCTGACGCCGTTTACCGTACGAGATCAGGAATGTGATTAATTAATAGTTCGGGCGATTACGCACGCGGCGATAGCAAACATGTTTATTTATTTATTTGTTTACTTTTATTTAAAACCTGGGAAAAGGGGGGTGATTCAGACTTTTATTAGGGGAGGGGGCTTTTTACTATTAACAACACTTTTTTTTTTTTTTTTTTACACATATACTAGAAGCCCCCCTGGGGTTAGGGTTATTCCCCCCCCCCTGGGGTTAGGGTTATTCCCCCCCCCCTGGGGTTAGGGTTATTCCCCCCCCCCTGGGGTTAGGGTTATTCCCCCCCCCCTGGGGTTAGGGTTATTCCCCCCCCCCCTGGGGTTAGGGTTATTCCCCCCCCCCCCTGGGGTTAGGGTTATTCCCCCCCCCCCTGGGGTTAGGGTTATTCCCCCCCCCCCTGGGGTTAGGGTTATTCCCCCCCCCCCTGGGGTTAGGGTTATTCCCCCCCCCCCTGGGGTTAGGGTTATTCCCCCCCCCCCCTGGGGTTAGGGTTATTCCCCCCCCCCCTGGGGTTAGGGTTATTCCCCCCCCCCCCTGGGTTTAGGGTTATTCCCCCCCCCCCCTGGGGTTAGGGTTATTCCCCCCCCCCCTGGGGTTAGGGTTATTCCCCCCCCCCCTGGGGTTAGGGTTATTCCCCCCCCCCCTGGGGTTAGGGTTATTCCCCCCCCCCCTGGGGTTAGGGTTATTCCCCCCCCCCCTGGGGTTAGGGTTATTCCCCCCCCCCCTGGGGTTAGGGTTATTCCCCCCCCCCCTGGGGTTAGGGTTATTCCCCCCCCCCCTGGGGTTAGGGTTATTCCCCCCCCCCCTGGGGTTAGGGTTATTCCCCCCCCCCCTGGGGTTAGGGTTATTCCCCCCCCCCTGGGGTTAGGGTTATTCCCCCCCCCCCTGGGGTTAGGGTTATTCCCCCCCCCCCTGGGGTTAGGGTTATTCCCCCCCCCCCTGGGGTTAGGGTTATTCCCCCCCCCCCTGGGGTTAGGGTTATTCCCCCCCCCCTGGGGTTAGGGTTATTCCCCCCCCCCCTGGGGTTAGGGTTATTCCCCCCCCCCTGGGGTTAGGGTTATTCCCCCCCCCCTGGGGTTAGGGTTATTCCCCCCCCCCTGGGGTTAGGGTTATTCCCCCCCCCCTGGGGTTAGGGTTATTCCCCCCCCCCTGGGGTTAGGGTTATTCCCCCCCCCCTGGGGTTAGGGTTATTCCCCCCCCCCCTGGGGTTAGGGTTATTCCCCCCCCCCTGGGGTTAGGGTTATTCCCCCCCCCCCCTGGGGTTAGGGTTATTCCCCCCCCCCCTGGGGTTAGGGTTATTCCCCCCCCCCTGGGGTTAGGGTTATTCCCCCCCCCCTGGGGTTAGGGTTATTCCCCCCCCCCTGGGGTTAGGGTTATTCCCCCCCCCCCTGGGGTTAGGGTTATTCCCCCCCCCCCTGGGGTTAGGGTTATTCCCCCCCCCCTGGGGTTAGGGTTATTCCCCCCCCCCTGGGGTTAGGGTTATTCCCCCCCCCCCTGGGGTTAGGGTTATTCCCCCTGGGGGACTTCTAGTATATACACTTGGATCTCTCATTGAGATCTCTGCAGCATAGATATGCTGCAGAGATCCATGAGATCGGCATCGTTTGCTTTCGGCTGCTGCAGCCGAAAACGAACGAGTGCCGAGCAGAGGACGGCGCCATCTTGGACGCGTCCCCGGCCGGCATCAGTAACGGAGATCGCTCCTCCGGGACAAGGTCCCGGAGGAGCGATCTCCCCCACTAGACACCAGGGAAACGTTGCCTCCGGTAATCGGAGGCAGATGTCAACTTTGACAGCTGCCTCCGATTAGCTAATTAGCGGGCACGGAGATCAGACCGTGCCCGCTAATAGCGGCGGTCCCGGGCTACACGCGGCACCCGGGATCGCGGCACTTCAAAGCTTTGAAGTGCAAGTGCGGACATATGACGTACCGGTACGTCATATGTCCTTAAGAGGTTAAATTTAATTATTGAACAACGAAAATGTGTTTTATTAATTAAATATTAACCCTTAGGGGACACAGCTACTTTTGGTGTTTATGACACGGCCAAATTTTTCAAATATGACATGTGTCACTTTATATATTAATAACTCTGGAATGCTTTTACCGATCCTTGTGTTTCCAAGATTGTTTTTTCGTGACATGTTCCACTTTATGTTAGTGGTACATTTGGGACGATACCTTTAACTTTTTTTGAGAAAAACTCCAAAATGATGTGAAAAATTGAAAAAAAATAGCATTTCTCTACATTTGAAAGTCTCTGCCAATAAGGAAGATAGTTCTACCACATAAATTATTGATTAATTCATATCTATAACATGTCTACTTTATGTTGGCAGCATTTGGTGAACGTGCTTTAACTTTTTTAGGATTTTAGAGGCCGTGATTGTTTAGTAGCAATTTTCAAAATTTTGGTGAAAATTTAAACTGGGAATTCTTTAGGGACCAGTTCAGTTTTGAAGCATATTCTAGAGGCCTGGATCCTAGAAACCCCCATAATTCACCCCATTTTGAACTCTTCACCCTTTGAAGTATTCAAATTGACATTTAAAACAGTTTTTAACCCTTTAGGCATTTCAGAGGAATAACTGCAAAGTAAGTGTGAAAAGTAAAAATTATTATTTTCTTGGCAGACATTCCAATTCAATCCTATTTCTTTCATACCGCACAGCTCTAAAAAGTAAAATGCAATAAAACATTTATTCCTCTGAATCTGCAGTTTTTACAAATACCCCATTTGTGGGTGTAAACCGTTGTGCAGGCGCACAACACGGCTCAGAAGAGAAGGAGCACCCTTTATATTTTGGAGTGGGGATTTGGCTGGAATAAATGTAGGAGACCATGTTACAGTTACAGAGCCCCCCTAGTGCCGAGACAGTGGGAACCCCCCATAAGTGACCCCATTTTGAAAACTACACCCCTTAAAGAATGTAACAAGGGGTACAGTGGGCATGTGGACCCTACAGGTTTTTCAGTTTTTTGCAAAAGTGGGCAGTGAAAATGAAAAATCACATTTTTACACTTATACATTGGTGAAACCTCAAATTTTTCAAATTTCAAAAAGCTTAGAGGAGAAAAAGCCCCCCGATATTTGTAAAGCAAATTCTCCTGAGTACAGAAATACCCCATTTATGAACGTAGAGTATTGTGTGGGCGTACAACAGGGCTCAGAAGAGAAGGAGCACCTATGTCTGTGTGTGCACGGACGTTTACTGACACTTACTAATGGACACTGACGCTTACTGACACTCACTAACGGACGCCGACTGACGCTTACTGACAGTGAACTCACTAACGGACGCCGACTGACACTCACTAACGGACGCCGACTGACGCCTACTGACACTCACTAACGGACGCCGACTGACGCTCACTAACGGACGCCGACTGACGCTCACTAACGGACGCCGACTGACGCTCACTAACGGACGCCGACTGACGCTCACTAACGGACGCCGACTGACGCTCACTAACGGACGCCGACTGACGCTCACTAACGGACGCCGACTGACGCTCACTAACGGACGCCGACTGACGCTCACTAACGGACGCCGACTGACGCTCACTAACGGACGCCGACTGACGCTCACTAACGGACGCCGACTGACGCTCACTAACGGACGCCGACTGACGCTCACTAACGGACGCCGACTGACGCTCACTAACGGACGCCGACTGACGGACACTAAGATCTCCCTTATTACTTGGAGATCACAGGGGAGGGGGTACTTTTTATTATGTGTGTGTGTGTGTGTGTGTGTGTGTGTGTGTGTGTGTGTGTGTGTGTGTGTGTGTGTGTGTGTGTGTGTGTGTGTGTGTTTTCTACAGTATATGGATGCAGGCTCTGATCTCCTCACAAAGTGAGTGATCAGAGCCTGCATCCATGCTCTGCCAAGATCAAATACTGTGATTGGCAGCTCTGATCACAGAGCTGCCAATCACAGTATATAGCAGCATGTACCAGCGTCCGCACACAGACGCTGGTACATGCTGCTGCTGCAGCACTGGCTCCCCGTTCCCAGAACTCTCTAAGCTTGGGGATCCGGGGAGCCAGTGCTGCCAGGAGGAGGTGGAAGGAGACACCTGCTGTGACCCCCTTCGGTGGCAGCGGCTGCTGTAGCGGCGATCCGGGGGGGGGGGGGGGGGGGGTCATGCTGCAGCAGGAGGGGGACCCTCCAGCACAGCGGCAGGGGTATGGCCCGGGGGGCTGACACGGCAGGGGGGGCGGGACGGATCGGCAGCAGCTTCCCCCGGATCTCGACAGAGACCGGGACCGGGGGTTTACCTTTCGCTTCACCAGTATCAGTGGATCTGATGCCGGTGATTGGCTGTGCTGGACACCTTCAAAGGGTCGAGCAGCAGCTACACTAAACTGTCAGCTATCAGCTGACAGTTTAGTTTCGGCTCCCGGTCACTGTTTACACTGTGTAAACAGTGAGCACTGGGAGTCGGTCAGTTCTAGTACGTCCTGATGCGGAAAGTAACCTCCTGCCAGGACGTACTATAACTGCCTGGTGCGGCTAGGGGTTAATTAGTACAGGAAGCTCCATAAGCCGGTAATTCATATTGCCGGTAATAGAGCTTTCTGTACTAATCATCACTTTACTTTAATGAAAACATCAAATGTTTCTTCTAATTATGTTATCACAATAGCATTATTAGAAGAAACATTTAGAATTATATGTGCGCTCAGCTGATTGGCTGATCGACTGAGCGCACATATAATGAGCCGGTCCGCAGCACAGTGACTTCATTGTGCTGCGGACCAGCGAAGAGGACAGATCGGGGTGAGTATAGAGCTCTCCCCACCCCCTCCCCAGCACTGCACCCCTCCCAGCAAGGAAGGGGGGTCACTTAACCCTTTCCTTGCTGGGATGGGTGCAGTCTGACATCAGTCTGGCCCCCAAGGGGTTAAGGGGGATGCAATACATCCTCCCTTAACCCCTTGGGGGCCAGACTGTAAGCAGCGATCTGTAAAGATGCTGCATACTGTAAGGAGCACAACACCGCTCACAATGATGGGTGTTGTGCTCCTGTTTGTGTGTTTTTTGTGTGTTTCTCCCTTTTTGTTTTTCAGATATCGGTATCCTGTGGATTACGTCGGATTCCGTGGACTACGTCGATGACCAGCGTTTTTTTTTTTTTTTTTAATAAAATGGTCAATGAGGGGTGTGGGGGTGTTTTTATTTGAATAAAAAATTTTTTTAACTTGTGTCTTGTCTTTATTTCTTTACTTTATAGACTTAGTAATGGATTCTGTCTATTAGACGGCTTCCACTACTAAGTCTATAAAGTAAAGAAATAAAGACAAGACACAAGTGAAAACATATTATAAAAACACCCCCACACCCCTCATTGACCATTTTATAAAAAAAACAAAAAACAAAAAAACGCTGGTCATCGACGTAGTCCACGTAATCCCCAGGATACCGATATCTGAAAAACAAAAAGGGAGAAACACACAAAAAACACACAAACAGGAGCACAACCCCCATCATTGTGAGCGGTGTTGTGCTCCTTACAGTATGCAGCATCTTTACAGATCGCTGCTTACAGTCTGGCCCCCAAAGGGTTAAGGGAGGATGTATCCCCTTAGGGGGCCAGACTGATGTCAGACTGCACCCATCCCAGCAAGGAAGGGGTTAAGTGACCCCCCCTTCCTTGCTGGGAGGGGTGCAGTGCTGGGGAGGGGGTGGGGAGAGCTCTATACTCACCCCGATGTTGTCTCTTCGCTGGTCCGCAGCACAATGAAGTCACTGTACTGCGGACCCGCTAATTATACGTGCGCTGAGCCGATCAGCCAATCAGCTGAGCGCACATATAATTCTAAATGTTTCTTCTAATAATGCTATTGTCATAACATAATTAGAAGAAACATTTGATGTTTTCATTAAAGGGAACCTGTCACCCCCCGTGCCGGGGTGACAGGTTCCCGACCCCCGTTAGAGACCCCTATACTTACCTCATCGCGCCGGGTCCCGCTTCTGAAGATGGTCGGGTCCCGGAGATCTCAGCCGCCGCAGCCCGGCGCGCGCGCTGAGAGATGAGTCCAACGCTCATAGAGAATGACTGAGCGCTGGACTCTCCCGTCATTCTCTATGGGTGTTGGACTCATCTCTCAGCGCGCGCGCCGGGCTGCGGCGGCTGAGATCTCCGGGACCCGACCATCTTCAGAAGCGGGACCCGGCACGATGAGGTAAGTATAGGGGTCTCTAACGGGGGGTCGGGAACCTGTCACCCCAGCACGGGGTGTGACAGGTTCCCTTTAAAGTAAAGTGATGATTAGTACAGAAAGCTCTATTACCGGCAATATGAATTAACGGCTTATGGAGCTTCCTGTACTAATTAATATAACACATTTTTGTTGTAATAAAATCAGTTTCGTTGTTCAATAATTTAATTTAAACAAAACCATCATTGTGCAATTAAATATACTGTCAAAAAATAAATATAAATATACATTTATATATATTTAAACAGTATATTTAAATTGCACAATGATGGATTCGTTTAAATTAAATTATTGACCAACGAAAGGGACTTTATTACAAAGAAAATGTGTTTTATTAATTTAATATATTAACTATTAGAGGCATCGGCATTCGGCATCATTGCCGGCTATTTTTGAAGTACTCCGTACGGACCGCCTGTCAATCCTCGGCCGCATTTCCAGTTGCAAACAATGGTCTTGTTCATTTTTTACGGGTCAGTTTACGATCGGGCCGTAGATTCATACATAGTGTGCACTGTGCAGCCGTATATCCTATACTTTCCAGCGTACGCATGAACCAGAAAAATCCGGCCGATGATTTACCGCCCGCAATACAGCCGCACAGATACAGAGTGTGAACCTAGCCATATACTATATACACAGCACCAATACACATATATACTATATACACAGCACTGATACATACACCATCGTTCAAAAGTTTGGGGTCACATTGAAATGTCCTTATTTCTGAAGGAAAAGCGCTGTACTTCTCAATGAAGATAACTTTACACCAATCCCCTCTATACATTGCTAATGTGGTAACTGACTATTCTAGCTGCAAATGTCTGGTGTTTGGGGCAATATCTACATAGGTGTATAGAGGCCCATTTCCAGCAACTATCACTCCAGTCTTCTAATGGTACAAGGTGTTTGCTCATTGGCTCAGAAGGATAATTGATGATTAGAAAACCCTTGTGCAATCATGTTCACACATCTGAAAACAGTCTAGCTCGTTACAGAAGCTACAAAACTGACCTTCCTTTGAGTAGATTGTGTTTCTGGAGCATCACATTTGTGGGGTCAATTAAACGCTCAAAATGGCCAGAAAAAGAGAACTTTCATCTGAAACTCGACAGTCTATTCTTGTTCTTAGAAATGAAGGCTATTCCATGCCAGAAATTGCTAAGAAATTGAAGATTTCCTACAACGGTGTGTACTACTTCCTTCAGAGGACAGCACAAGCAGGCTCTAACCAGAGTAGAGAAAGAAGTGGGAGGCCGCGTTGCACAACTAAGCAAGAAGATAAGCACATTAGAGTCTCTAGTTTGAGAAACAGACGCCTCACAGGTCCCCGACTGGCATCTTCATTACATAGTACCCGCAAAACACCAGTGTCACCATCTATAGTGAAGAGGCGGCTGCCGGATTTTGGGCTTCAGGGCAGAGTGGCAAAGAAAAAGCCATATCTGAGACTGGCCAATAAAAGAAAAAGATTAAGATGGGCAAAAGAACACAGACATTGGACAGAGGAAGACTGGAAAAAAGTGTTGTGGACGGATGAATCCAAGTTTGAGGTGTTTGGATGACAAAGAAGAAGGTTTGTGAGACGCAGAAGAAATGAGAAGATGCTGGAAGAATGCCTGACGCCATCTGTTATACATGGTGGAGGTCATGTGATGGTCTGGGGTTGGTGCTGGTAAGGTGGGAGATTTGTACAGGGTAAAAGGGATTGTGAATAAGGAAGGCGATCACTCTGCACCGCCATGCCATACCCAGTGGGCAGCGCTTGGTTGGAGACAATTTCATCCTACAACAGGACAATGACCCTAAACACCTCCAAATTGTGCAAGAACTATTTCCAGCAGAAGCAGCAGCTGGTATTCTATCATAGGGAATGGAGTGGCCAGCGCAGTCACCAGATCACCACCCCATTGTGGGAGCAGCTGGACCGTATGGTACGCCAGAAGTGCCCATCCAACCAATCCAACTTGTGGGAGCTGCTTCTAGAAGCGCGGGGGGCAATTTCTCCAGCTTACCCCAACAGATTAATAGCTAGAATGCCAAAGGTGGGCAATGCTGGAATTGCTGCACAAGGAGGATTCTGGGACGGAAGCAAAGTGTGATGGAAGAACAATGTTATTTTCCATACAAATCAGTATTTCTAACCTTGTCAATGTCTTGTCTCTATTTTCTATCCATTTCACAACGTCTGGTGGTGAAGAAGGGGGACTATTCATGGAAAACACTAAATTGGTTGGGTGACCCCACACTTTTGAATGGTAGGGTATATACCATACACACACGCGGAGGTATATACAGCCATCACACACACACACAGCGAGGTATATACAGCTATCACACACACACACACACACAGGTATATACAGCTATCAACACAGAGGTATATATGTAGTGGTTTTTATAGGTGTATACAGGTATAGTTGTATATACAGTGTAGGTGAGTTTATTCACCAAAACACATGTAGTGACTAGTGATGAGCGGACGTGCTGGTCCGAGCTTGGTACTCGATGGAGTATTAGGGTACTCGATGGAGTATTAGGGTACTCGATGGTTCTCGTTACTCGGACGAGCATCTCGCGATACTCGAGGAAATCTCATCATCCGTTTCCTGTAAGTTTGGGCGCTATTTCTCAGCCAATAAACATGCAGGAGACTCTTTGGTGCATCCTGCGATGACGTGGGACCCATACATGTCGATAGCAGCGATTGGTTGGCCAGATCACATGACCCTGCCATATAAAACTGGGCGCTGGCAGTGCTGGCTTCAGACGTATGCTGTGAGAGATCAGGGAGAGAGCTGCTGCTGGTCAGGGAGAGAGTCAGTGTAGGATATAGTGTTCCAGTAGGCAGGGTATATACCAGCAATACAAACACACAGACCTTTTATTATTACTATTACTACAGACTGCTGGCTGGGAGTTGTAGTGCTGCTACCGCGATTTCACCAGCACACTGTGGTGATCGGCTGCTGGCAGAAAGGGGGCATTAGGTGTTGTATACACACCCCTAAGAAGGGCTCAGTGTACTCCTTTATGATTTTGGGGCTGGTGGTCCTGGTGTACTGTACTGTATAGCTGGGATATGTAGCACATCCTGCATAGCACTTCACTGCTCATTGGAAGGGGGTATCACAGCGTGTGTCTAGGTCCAGCCTCTACCAGATTGTACCGTACAGCCCCCCTAAACTAGTGGGTACTACACTGTATTGCTGGGATTTGTAGTACACTACCCCTCAAGTGATGATCCCTTTGCATGAGACAATTGCCAGATCCTCAAGGATGAAAGTCAAATTCAAAATCAAAACAGCGGTGGGGGGGGAGAGGTGGTGAGTCACATTATGCAGGAAATGTTACCCCAACTGCTGCAGTCAAATTGAAAAATCGAAAAGGGTGCTGGGGGTAGGAGGCTACTTGTTGGCTACTGCTGGGCCTTACTGGCATCCATGTTGACTACTGGTGTGCCTGCCCTTGCCTCCACGTTGGCTACTGCTGGGCCTTTACTGGCATCCATGTTGACTACTGGTGTGCCTGCCCTTGCCTCCACGTTGGCTACTGCTGGGCCTTTACTGGCATCCATGTTGACTACTGGTGTGCCTGCCCTTGCCTCCACGTTGGCTACTGCTGGGCTTTTACTGGCATCCATGCCAACTACTCCTGTGCCTGCCTGCCCTTACCTTCCTTGTCCATTTCGAACCATATTATCTGTGGATGTCATCTTATTTTAGGGGTGTCCTCTGCCGTCCTTTCACCAGCACCTTCTACCTTTTTTCGATGTAGTAGCCGTTTTGAAGGCAGGACACTTGCCCTCTCTGAGACTCTTTAAAGGATTGAAAGTGTATTCATTCGTTAAAATCAAATTCCTCTTAAGAAGACTGTATTGTTATTCTTCGTCCCTACCTCCAAAGATATGCCTCTCACGCACAACTGCATGTGGGTGTGTAAGGAATATGGACAGCCCTGTCCTTATTCATGAATATGTAGTGGTTTTAGGTGTGGTGTGGTTTATATGTATTCGTGCAGTGGATATTTTATAGATTGTGATTGATATTTTATAGATTTAGTCTAATAGCAATAACCAATAACCCATAGCTGACGCAAGCTAATCATATAATTTGTCACGACCACGCGCGCCAACCTGCGCCGGCCCTGACAAGGGGGAGGGGAGTCCTAACCACACCAAGCGGAAAGGATCTAAAACAAGGACCAAAAGGGGGGGGAGAAGGACAAGACAAGGGAACCAAAGGAACTTGGGGCTCTGGACTCCCCTGGGTTGCTCTAGCCCTACAGGTCGATTCACCTCACGCACTCACGCTTTACGCCCTGCTCCCGGGCCGTAACTCGAGCGTAAATCGCCACCTGCCGCCTTCCGCACACCCCGACACCAGACACCCACTTGGCCACGAACACTGCCTGCTCGTTGGCCAACACAAACACGACACTTCGCTATATCTGGACCCACCAGTCGCTGTCATACACGTGACCCACTGACCGCAGCCAGACACACCTCCACGAAGCACGCACACAGAACCTTGCTATGTTGGGACCCACCGGCTGTCGTCATACACGCAACCTTCCAGACGCTGCCAGACACCCAAACACAACATACATACACAACTTTGCTGCCACCACCCTATCTATTACCTTACTGGGGAGACAGGGAACCCCAAGAGTGTTCCACCCGCAAGCAGACACACCCACACGGTAGAGTAAGCCGCCCGGTCAGAAACTATACGGTCACACACCGCACATGCACTCTTCCTGGAGCTAACTAGGTTCGTTTAGGCTACAAGACAAACCATCAAACTTTTAGGTTTAATGCATTAAAATGGACAGTACTTGGTTACACAAAGATGGTTACAAAAAGACATACAGACACTGCAAACAATGAAAACAAAAGGGATAAAATAAGAAAGTTCTAATACTTAGCACCGGATGCGTCGTATGGGTTCTTCCTTCCCAGGGGATTTGGGCTTAGAAAGTGGTGCACAAACCAATTCGATTGGATCCCCAACTTTGTGACCATTACATGTTCCCTAGGTCTCACTTTTATGTAAGACCTGAAAGGGTTGGGCTGAGGGCGTCACCTGACATCTGTAACTCCGCCCCTTTGGGCAGAGCTTCAGCTGCCCCCCTCAGCCCTCAAGGGAACACACTTGGACATATCAAAAAAGATACTTTCCCAGGCACCATATCAATGGTACGGGCCCCAGCCCTTCTTCATAATTCATATCTCGTCGTCCTGATTCCTGGCATATCAAACATCATATGCCTCGGACACTCAGAAGGTGAGATACCCCTTATGGCATGATGAGGACAGGTAGACCGGCCATGTTTGGACTCCCCACGATGTCCTCATCATAACCGATGCTAGGAAATTGGTTCTGTGGCTCTATGTTTTATTTGAAGAAAGTTATGGGAGATTTCATATTCCTATTCCTTTCCTCAAAGAGAGTTCACCCCCTGCTGGCATGGAGTCAGTGAGCCCGCCTCAGAGGTGCCGGCATGGAGTCAGTGAGCCCGCCTCAGAGGTGCCGGCATGGAGTCAGTGAGCCCGCCTCAGAGGTGCCGGCATGGAGTCAGTGAGCCCGCCTCAGAGGTGCCGGCATGGAGTCAGTGAGCCCGCCTCAGAGGTGCCGGCATGGAGTCAGTGAGCCCGCCTCAGAGGTGCCGGCATGGAGTCAGTGAGCCCGCCTCAGAGGTGCCGGCATGGAGTCAGTGAGCCCGCCTCAGAGGTGCCGGCATGGAGTCAGTGAGCCCGCCTCAGAGGTGCCGGCATGGAGTCAGTGAGCCCGCCTCAGAGGTGCCGGCATGGAGTCAGTGAGCCCGCCTCAGAGGTGCCGGCATGGAGTCAGTGAGCCCGCCTCAGAGGTGCCGGCATGGAGTCAGTGAGCCCGCCTCAGAGGTGCCGGCATGGAGTCAGTGATCCCGCCTCAGAGGTGCCGGCATGGAGTCAGTGATCCCGCCTCAGAGGTGCTGGCATGGAGTCAGTGATCCCGCCTCAGAGGTGCTGGCATGGAGTCAGTGATCCCGCCTCAGAGGTGCGAAGTCAACACTCTAGTCACAATCTACTCCACCATCTCCTTTGCAGCTCCACGCTTATTCCCCCATGCAGAGAGACTTTTGGTCTTTTACACAGGGTAATCAGATGGCCTGACTTCAAGCTAATCAATAAGTCCATATGATTAACTTGCGTCAGCTATGGGTTATTGCTATTAGACTAAATCTATAAAATATCAATTACAATCTATAAAATATCCACTGCACGAATACATATAAACCACACCACACCTAAAACCACTTTACATATTCATGAATAAGGACAGGGCTGTCAGCTTACAGGGTGTGAGGCTGAATCTAGCCATAATTGTATTGTCCATCTTGGTCTGGGTCTGTGGTGTCAGGCTAAGTTTTTGGGTGGTCCATATGCTACCAGTGTTTGAATGGTTCCATGTGTTCTCACCGCCATGCTGTCAGGCTAAATTTTGGGTTGGTTCAAATGCCAACTCTGCTTTAATGAAACTCTGTGTCCTCACCGCTGTGCTGTGTCAGGCCTAATTTTTGGGAGGCTCACTTGCTACCTCACTTTTAATGGTTCTCTGTGTCCTCACTTCCATGCTCTGACGTCACACTACGTCTGCGGAGAAGCGGGACTGGTTGCCTGGGGCCCACCGATCGCGCCCCTGCCAACCAGCCAGCTGTTTTATTTTATTTTTAGTCTTACTCTACTGTGTCAGGCCTAATTTTTGGGAGGTTCCACGCCTGCCTCATCTAAAGGACGGTAATGGCCATTTTATGATTTTTTTTTCTAAGCTTCAATTAAAATTTTAAAATCAAATCAACTTCAATTCAAGTGCAATTTTGCAGGGCTGTCTGGTCATCTATTGTATCTCCAAGATACACGCCACTGTTCAAAGGAACAGACAGTGATAATGGTGGATTCTAATTTAGCCTCCTTGTGTTGTCCATTTCGTACCATATGATCTGTGGATGTCAACTTGCGGGTGTTCTCTGCCGTCCTTTCATTTTTTTAGCTCGGGCCTCTTAAGAAGACTGTATTGTTATTCTTTGTCCCTACCTCCAAAGAGATGCAGTTGTGCGGGATAGGCATGAGGGTGTGAGGCTAAATCTAGCCATAATCCGGCTATTTTAGTTTTAGGCGCAGCAGCACCGCCGTGGGTAAGCGCCAACAGGCGGTGCTCAAACTGCTGAACAGCACCTTCTACCTTCCTTGGATGTTTTAGCTGTTTTGAAGGCAGGATTGACCAGGTTTTTTAATACACAGGCGACCGCACTTGCCGACTCTTTAATGGTGCGTTCACACCTACAGGATCTGCAGCTGATTTTCTGCAGCAGATTTCATTTAAATAACTGAACACAGCATCAAATCTGCTGCAGATCCTGTAGGTGTGAACGCACCCTAATGGATTGAAAGTGTATTCGTTCTAATTCCGTGGCCTGTTAAGCAGACTGTATTGTTCTCTGTGTCCTCACTACCATGCTCTGACGTCACACTATGTCTGCGGAGGAGCGGGACTGGTTGCCGGGGGCCCGCCGATCGCGCCCTCGCCAACCAGCCAGCTGTTTTATTTATTTATTTTTTTGTCTAGCCGTGGTTGGCCCCCCCCCCCCCCCCGGTCGAGAGGCATCAGGTGTACCCTTGATGGTGACCGACAGCTGGCCTAGCCAGTTAGCTGTAAGCACCCAGGTTCCTGTCCACAATAAATCCCAGCCCCTGGCCTCACTCCAATTTTTGGGAGGCTCACTTGCTTCCTCACTCACTTTTAATGGTTCTCTGTGTGCTCACTGCCATGCTAGGTCTGGTATAATTTTTGGAAGGCTGACTGGCTACCGCTTCTACCTTGGTCACTCTGTCCTCACCGCTATGCTGTGTCAGTCTGAATTTTTTGGTGGTTCATGATAAGCTACCTCTGTTTTAATGGTTCACTGTGTTCTCACTGCCATGCTGTGTCAGGCTGAGTTTTTGGGTGGTCCATATGCCTACCTCTGTTTTAACCAGGCTGTTGCACAGAATTAGGCATAATGGTGCCATTAGGCAGCCTCAGAGGCATCCATACATGCTGCCCCTGCTGTTTCCTGTCCATTTCCGTTGTGTTTCCATCAATTTCTGAGGATGACAGGTTTTTACACGACCTTCTCTCTGCCGAACCCGAGTCTCCTGCAAAAATGCTTGAGTCTCCCATTGACTTCAATGAGGTTCGTTACTAGAAACGAGCACTCAAGTATCGGGAAATATTCGTCTTGAGTAACGAGCACCCAAGCATTTTAGTACTCGCTCATCACTAGTAGCGACCTTTCTGCTCTAGAAATCTTTTCCAAGTTAAGAAGCCTCAGTCAGGATCAGTATATACTGTATATAGGTAGAGTGGTATATATGGAGGTGTATATAGGTAGAGTGGTATATGTAGAGGGGTGTGTGTATATATATATATATATATATATATATATATATATATATATATATATATATAGAGCGGTATATATAGAGGTATACACAGGTAGAGATAGATATAGATTATATATATATATATATATATATATATATATATATATATATATATATATATATATATATCTACCTGTGTATACTATATATATATATATATATATATATATATATATATATACATACATACATACACACACACAGGGACAGCGGTATATATAGAGGTGTATATACAGGTAGAGCGGTATATATAGAGGTATATACAGGGACAGCAGCATATTTAGAGGTGTTTATACAGGTAGAGCGGTATATATAGGAACAGCAGTATATATAGAGGTATATACAGGGACAGCAGTATATATAGAGGTGTATATACAGGTAGAGCAGTATATATAGAGGTGTATATACAGGGACAGCGGTATATATAGTGGTGTATATACAGGTAGAGCAGTATATATAGAGGTATATACAGGGACAGCAGTATATATAGTGGTGTATATACAGGTAGAGCAGTATATATACAGGTATATATAGGGACAGCAGTATATATAGAGGTGTATATATAGGGACAGCAGTATATATAGAGGTGTATATATAGGGACAGCAGTATATATATAGTGGTGTATATACAGGTAGAGCGGTATATATAGGAACAGCAGTATATATAGAGGTGTATATACAGGAAGAACGGTATATATAGGAACAGCAGTATATATAGAGGTATATATAGGGACAGCGGTGTGTATATATAGAGGTATATATAGTGGTGTATATACAGGTAGAGCAGTATATATAGAGGTATACACAGGGACAGCAGTATATATAGTGGTGTATATACAGGAAGTGTAATATATATATATACATATATATATGGACAGCAGTATATATAGAGGTGTATATACAGGTAGAGTGGTATATATATATAGGGACAGCAGTATATATAGTGGTGTATATACAGGTAGAGCAGTATATATAGAGGTGTATATACAGGTAGAGCAGTATATATAGAGGTATATATAGGGACAGCAGTATATATAGAGGTGTATATATAGGGACAGCAGTATATATAGAGGTGTATATACAGGTAAAGCAGTATATATAGTGGTGTATATACAGGTAGAGCAGTATATATAGAGGTATATACAGGGACAGCAGTATATATACAGATAGAGCAGTATATATAGAGCAGTATATATAGAGGTATATACAGGGACTGCAGTATATATATATATAGAGGTGTATATACAGGTAGAGCAGTATATATAGTGGTGTATATACAGGTAGAGCAGTATATATAGAGGTGTATATACAGGTAGAGCAGTATATATAGAGGTGTATATACAGGTAGAGCAGTATATATAGAGGTGTATATACAGGTAGAGCAGTATATATAGAGGTGTATATACAGGTAGAGCAGTATATATAGAGGTGTATATACAGGTAGAGCAGTATATATAGAGGTGTATATACAGGTAGAGCAGTATATATAGAGGTGTATATACAGGTAGAGCAGTATATATAGAGGTGTATATACAGGTAGAGCAGTATATATAGAGGTGTATATACAGGTAGAACAGTATATATAGAGGTATATACACAGGTAGAGCAGTATATATAGTGGTGTATATAGGGACAGCAGTATATATAGTGGTGTATATACAGGTAGAGCAGTATATATAATGGTGTATATACAGGTAGAGCAGTATATATAGAGGTATATATAGGGACAGAAGTATATATAGTGATGTATATACAGGTAGAGTGGTATATATAGAGGTATATACAGGGACAGCAGTATATATATATATATATATATATATATATATATATATATATATAGAGGTATATATAGGGACAGCAGTATATATAATGGTGTATATACAGGTAGAGCGGTATATATAGAGGTATATATATAGGGACAGCAGTATATATAGTGGTGTATATACAGGTAGAGCAGTATATATAGAGGTATATATAGGGACAGCGGTGTATATACAGGTAGAGCAGTATATATAGAGGTGTATATAGGGACAGCAGTATATATAGAGGTGTATATACAGGTAGAGCAGTATATATAGTGGTGTATATACAGGTAGAGCGGTATATAGGGACAGCAGTATATATATATATATATATATATATATATATATATATATATAGAGGTATATATAGGGACAGCAGTATATATAGTGGTGTATATACAGGTAGAGCAGTATATATAGAGGTATATATAGGGACAGCAGTATATATAGTGGTGTATATACAGGTAGAGCGGTATATAGGGACAGCAGTATATATAGTGGTGTATATACAGGTAGAGCAGTATATATAGAGGTATATACAGGGACAGCAGTATATATAGTGATGTATATACAGGTAGAGTGGTATATATAGAGGTATATACAGGGACAGCAGTATATATATATATATATATATATATATATATATATATAGAGGTATATATAGGGACAGCAGTATATATAATGGTGTATATACAGGTAGAGCGGTATATATAGAGGTATAAATATATAGGGACAGCAGTATATATAGTGGTGTATATACAGGTAGAGCAGTATATATAGAGATATATATAGGGACAGCAGTATATATAGTGGTGTATATACAGGTAGAGCGGTATATAGGGACAGCAGTATATATAGTGGTGTATATACAGGTAGAGCAGTATATATAGAGGTATATACAGGGACAGCAGTATATATAGTGGTGTATATACAGGAAGAGCAGTATATAGGGAGGTGTATATAGGGAAAGCGATATATATAGCAGTATATACAGGGACAGTGAGATAGATAGATATATATAGAGGTATATATAGGGACAGCAGTATATATAGTGGTGTATATACAGGTAGAGCAGTATATATAGAGGTATATATAGGGACAGCAGTATATATAGTGGTGTATATACAGGTAGAGCGGTATATATAGTGGTGTATATACAGGTAGAGCGGTATATAGGGAGGTGTATATAGGGACAGCAGTATATATAGTGGTGTATATACAGGTAGAGCAGTATATATAGTGGTGTATATACAGGTAGAGCGGTATATATAGTGGTGTATATACAGGTAGAGCGGTATATATAGAGGTGTATATACAGGTAGAGCGGTATATATAGTGGTGTATATACAGGTAGAGCGGTATATATAGTGGTGTATATACAGGTAGAGCGGTATATATAGTGGTGTATATACAGGTAGAGCGGTATATATAGTGGTGTATATACAGGTAGAGCGGTATATATAGTGGTGTATATACAGGTAGAGCGGTATATATAGTGGTGTATATACAGGTAGAGCAGTATATATAGTGGTGTATATACAGGTAGAGCAGTATATATAGAGGTGTATATAGGGACAGCAGTATATATAGAGGTGTATATACAGGTAGAGCAGTATATATAGTAGTGTTTATACAGGTAGAGCAGTATATATAGTGGTGTATATACAGGTAGAGCAGTATATATAGAAGTGTATATACAGGTAGAGCAGTATATATAGTGGTGTATATACAGGTAGAGCAGTATATATAATGGTGTATATACAGGTAGAGCAGTATATATAGAGGTATATATAGGGACAGCAGTATATATAGTGGTGTATATACAGGTAGAGCAGTATATATAATGGTGTATATACAGGTAGAGCAGTATATATAGAGGTATATATAGGGACAGCAGTATATATAGTGGTGTATATACAGGTAGAGCAGTATATATAATGGTGTATATACAGGTAGAGCAGTATATATAGAGGTATATATAGGGACAGCAGTATATATAGTGGTGTATATACAGGTAGAGCAGTATATATAGTGGTGTATATACAGGTAGAGCAGTATATATAGTGGTGTATATACAGGTAGAGCAGTATATATAGAGGTGTATATACAGGTAGAGCAGTATATATAGAGGTGTATATACAGGGACAGCAGTATATATAATGGTGTATGTACAGGTAGAGCAGTATATATACAGGTATATATAGGGACAGCAGTATATATAGTGGTGTATATACAGGAAGAGCAGTATATAGGGAGGTGTATATAGGGAAAGCGATATATATAGCAGTATATACAGGGACAGTGAGATATATATATATGAGGTATATATAGGGACAGTGGTGTATATACAGGTAGAGCAGTATATATAATGGTGTATATACAGGTAGAGCAGTATATATAGAGGTATATATAGGGACAGCAGTATATATAGTGGTGTATATACAGGTAGAGCAGTATATATAATGGTGTATATACAGGTAGAGCAGTATATATAGAGGTATATATAGGGACAGCAGTATATATAGTGGTGTATATACAGGTAGAGCAGTATATATAATGGTGTATATACAGGTAGAGCAGTATATATAGAGGTATATATAGGGACAGCAGTATATATAGTGGTGTATATACAGGTAGAGCAGTATATATAGTGGTGTATATACAGGTAGAGCAGTATATATAGTGGTGTATATACAGGTAGAGCAGTATATATAGAGGTGTATATACAGGTAGAGCAGTATATATAGAGGTGTATATACAGGGACAGCAGTATATATAATGGTGTATGTACAGGTAGAGCAGTATATATACAGGTATATATAGGGACAGCAGTATATATAGTGGTGTATATACAGGAAGAGCAGTATATAGGGAGGTGTATATAGGGAAAGCGATATATATAGCAGTATATACAGGGACAGTGAGATATATATATATGAGGTATATATAGGGACAGTGGTGTATATACAGGTAGAGTGGTATATATAGTGGTGTATATACAGGTAGAGCAGTATATATAGTGGTGTATATACAGGTAGAGCGGTATATATAGTGGTGTATATACAGGTAGAGCGGTATATATAGTGGTGTATATACAGGTAGAGCGGTATATATAGTGGTGTATATACAGGTAGAGCGGTATATATAGTGGTGTATATACAGGTAGAGCGGTATATATAGTGGTGTATATACAGGTAGAGAGGTATATATAGTGGTGTATATACAGGTAGAGCGGTATATATAGTGGTGTATATACAGGTAGAGCGGTATATATAGTGGTGTATATACAGGTAGAGCGGTATATATAGTGGTGTATATACAGGTAGAGCAGTATATATAGTGGTGTATATACAGGTAGAGCGGTATATATAGTGGTGTATATACAGGAAGAGCAGTATATAGGGAAAGCGATATATATAGCAGTATATACAGGGGCAGTGAGATATATATATATATATGAGGTATATATAGGGACAGCGGTGTATATACAGGTAGAGCGGTATATAGGGAAAGCGATATATATAGCAGTATATACAGGGACAGTGAGATATATATATATGAGGTATATATAGGGACAGCAGTATATATAGTGGTGTATATACAGGAAGAGCAGTATATAGGGAGGTGTATATAGGGAAAGCGATATATATAGCAGTATATACAGGGACAGTGAGATATATATATATGAGGTATATATAGGGACAGCGGTGTATATACAGGTAGAGCGGTATATAGGGAAAGCGATATATATATAGCAGTATATACAGGGACAGTGAGATATATATATATATATATATATATATATATATATATATATATAGAGGTATATATAGGGACAGCGGTGTATATACAGGTAGAGCAGTATATATAGAGGTGTATATAGGGACAGCAGTATATATAGTGGTGTATATACAGGTAGAGCAGTATATATAGGGACAGCAGTATATATAGGGAGGTGTATATAGGGAAAGCGATATATATATAGCAGTATATACAGGGACAGTGAGATATATATATATATATATATATATATATATATAGAGGTATATATAGGGACAGCGGTGTATATACAGGTAGAGTGGTATATACATATATAGAACAGCCACTCACCGGCTCCTCGCGCTCCCCTTCCTCGTCTCTCAGGCGTCGTCCTCTTTTCCCACAATCCTCCGCTCTGGATTGTTGTGAACAATACGTAACATCCATTGCTCCTCCCACTGGCTGACGTACGGAATGCGGCCGCCATATTTGTGTCGGTGAGGTTTCCCTCTGTCGGCTATATATACATATGACCAGCGGAGGGCGCAGCATTACCTCTAGTGACAGCCTGGTGTGACGTCATCACTGTGCGCTTCCTGCCGGCGTGACCTGCACAGGACAGGTAATATCCTACAGTGCAGAGCTGTGGGGGTCAGTGCCTCACCACTAGGGGGAGGACCCCGGTGTGTACATTACCGGGATATGGGAGAGATGGGGGATATGGGGGAGATGGGGGATGCTGGGGGATATGGGAGAGATGGGGGATGCTGGGAGAGATGGGGGATGTGGGGGATGCTGGGAGATATGGGGGATGCTGGGTGATATGGGGAATGCTGGGAGATATGGGGGATATGGGGAGATATGGGGGATGCTGGTGGATATGGGGAGATATGGGGGATGCTGGGTGAGATGGGGGATGTGGGGGATGCTGGGAGATATGGGAGAGATGGGGGATGCTGGGGGATATGGGAGAGATGGGGGATGCTGGGAGAGATGGGGGATGTGGGGGATGCTGGGAGATATGGGGGATGTGGGGGATGCTGGGAGATATGGGGGATGCTGGGAGATATAGGAGAGATGGGGGATGCTGGGGGATATGGGGGATGCTGGGAGAGATGGGGGATGCTGGGAGAGATGGGGGATGCTGGGAGAGATGGGGGATGCTGGGAGAGATGGGTGATGTGGGGGATGCTGGGAGATATGGGGGATGTGGGGGATGCTGGGAGATATGGGGGATGCTGGGAGATATGGGGGATGCTGGGAGAGATATGGGGGATGCTGGGAGAGATGGGGGATGCTGGGAGAGATGGGGGATGCTGGGAGAGATGGGGGATGCTGGGAGAGATGGGGGATGCTGGGAGAGATGGGGGATGCTGGGAGAGATGGGGGATGCTGGGAGAGATGGGGGATGCTGGGAGATATGGGGGATGCTGGGAGATATGGGGGATGCTGGGGGGGATATGGGGGATGCTGGGGGGGATATGGGAGAGATGGGGGATGCTGGGGGATATGGGGGATGCTGGGGGGGATATGGGGGATGCTGGGGGGGATATGGGGGATATGGGAGAGATGGGGGATGCTGGGGGATATGGGGGATGCTGGGAGATATGGGGGATGCTGGTAGAGATGGGGGAGATGGGGGATATGGGAGAGATGGGGGATGCTGGGGGATATGGGGGTTGCTGGGAGATATGGGGGATGCTGGGAGATATGGGGGATGCTGGGAGAGATGGGGGATGCTGGGAGATATAGGGGATATGGGAGATATGGGGGATGCTGGGAGATATGGGGGATGCTGGTGGATATGGGGGATGCTGGTGGATATGGGGAGATATGGGGGATGCTGGTGGATATGGGGAGACTAAAACTCCAAAATAATGCCACAATAACCACTAACACAATATTGGCAAACTTCACTGAGAAAAGGTGTGAAAAGGAATAAGATCTAAAATGTAACTTTTAATAATCTTAATTAAAATTAGTGACCAAAAAAAACCTGAAAACCAGACATTAATACAGGTAAACAAAACTAGGAGGTGGTATCTTACCGCTCAATGGTGTCTGTTGAGTCGGAAGAACTGGAGTGGCCGTGGATCATTCAGATTGCCGTAGTGATCTTTAATCCCGAATGGATTCCACGTGGGCGGCTGGACTTTCCCGATCAGCGAATGAGGAAAGAAGACACATACTGGGGTGCATACACAAATGGGAGATAGGACAGCCGGCCCCTGACACTGTCCTATTACACCCTATTAGATCTGTCCCTCCAGACAGAGCTCCCGCCCTAAGAGGGGCGACTCCACCACACTCACTCCTAGGGTCCCTAGTTAAACCCTACTGATATACGTGGCTGCGTCCCAACGCATTTCATCTCCCGTAAGGGGAATCATCAGGGGATCAAAAAGATATTCAAGTGCCACTAAGCAAACAAAACACAAGGGTACAAACTGCGCGTATGGTGCCAGCCGCGCGTATGGCGTCCCCTTACTGGTACACAAACTTGCTGGTTTAAATACATATAACTCCGCCCCTCCTGGGTTGCGGATACACACCTGGTAATGGTGGATATGGGGGATGCTGGGAGATATTGGGGAAGATGGGAGATATTGGGGATGCTGGGATATGGGAGATGCTGGTGATGATTTCCCCCCCCCACACACACAATTTATATTCATAAAATACTACAAAGTATTAATAGAGTAAAATAATGCAGAGTATCCAGATAAATCAGAGAAATGAGCAGGATGAGAGCCTGTACACTGATATCAAGCACATATATGTATCCGTATGCTGCTCAGTGAGGTGCGGTATATAAGAGACGGCCAGAGCCGCTGCTCAGTGAGGTGCGGTATATAAGAGACGGCCAGAGCCGCTGCTCAGTGAGGTGCGGTATATAAGAGACGGCCAGAGCCGCTGGTCAGTGTATGAATTTTATCATCAACAAATGTCGTTTAGTCATAGACAAAGACAAAGAAAGAAAAGGTCTCCAAGGCGAGAAGAATTATCACATCGCCTGTGCCCGATAAAGAGCGGGGAACGTCAGACGTCATCAGTAGCTTCATCTGTGCCATAACTGCGGATATTGGTGGTGGTGGTGCTGGGTCCTCCTCCAGCCAAGGAGAGGGGTGAGGAGCGGGCACAGCCAAGGAGAGGGGTGAGGAGCGGGCACAGCCAAGGAGGGGGGTGAGGAGCGGGCACAGCCAAGGAGGGGGGTGAGGAGCGGGCACAGCCAAGGAGGGGGGTGAGGAGCGGGCACAGCCAAGGAGGGGGGTGAGGAGCGGGCACAGCCAAGGAGGGGGGTGAGGAGCGGGCACAGCCAAGGAGGGGGGTGAGGAGCGGGCACAGCCAAGGAGAGGGGTGAGGAGCGGGCACAGCCAAGACACCACTAGAAGGATATTCAGAGGAAAGAGGAATATAATGGAACAGACATTGTAGAGGATCTAATGATATCCTGTTCCCTAATGGTCCTGATCCAGGATAGAAGCTCGGCCCAGATGGTCTGGATAAGTGAACACGGCCATATGCAGTGATATAAATCAGCATCGGGTACACCACATCTGGGGCAGGAGCGCAGAGGGTTCGGAGGAGGATTAGTATAAGGGATGGTAAAGGCCTATGTGGCTTTGTGTTAGAGACTGAGGTGAGGGTATTATGTAGAGAAGGTGAGGGTATTGGGTAGAGAAGGTGAGGGTATGTAGAAAAGGTGAGGGTATTGGGTAGAGAAGGTGAGGGTATGTAGAAAAGGTGAGGGTATTGGGTAGAGAGGGTGAGGGTATTGGGTAGAGAGGGTATTGGGTAGAGAGGGTATTGGGTAGAGAGGGTATTGGGTAGAGAGGGTATTGGGTGGTGAGGGTATTGGGTAGAGAGGGTGAGGGTATTGGGTAGAGAGGGTGAGGGTATTGGGTAGAGAGGGTATTGGGTGGTGAGGGTATTGGGTGGTGAGGGTATTGGGTAGAGAGGGTATTGGGTAGAGAGGGTGAGGGTATGTAGAAAAGGTGAGGGTATTGGGTAGAGAGGGTGAGGGTATTGGGTAGAGAGGGTGAGGGTATTGGGTAGAGAGGGTATTGGGTAGAGAGGGTGAGGGTATTGGGTAGAGAGGGTATTGGGTAGAGAGGGTATTGGGTAGAGAGGGTATTGGGTGGTGAGGGTATTGGGTAGAGAGGGTGAGGGTATTGGGTAGAGAGGGTGAGGGTCTTGGGTAGAGAGGGTGAGGGTATTGGGTAGAGAGGGTATTGGGTAGAGAGGGTGAGGGTCTTGGTATTGGGTAGAGAGGGTGAGGGTCTTGGGTAGAGAGGGTGAGGGTCTTGGGTAGAGAGGGTGAGGGTCTTGGGTAGAGAGGGTGAGGGTATTGGGTAGAGAGGGTGAGGGTCTTGGTCTTGGGTAGAGAGGGTGAGGGTCTTGGGTAGAGAGGGTGAGGGTCTTGGGTAGAGAGGGTGAGGGTATTGGGTAGAGAGGGTGAGGGTCTTGGTCTTGGGTAGAGAGGGTGAGGGTTTCTGGGTGCTCCAACGGTTAAACCATTTATGAGAAGTGATAGATAACACTATTTCTCTTAGAGAGGCTGATAGATGTTTCTAGATGTTGGATAGTTTATCATAGCGAGAAGAAGGAGCCACCAACACATTCATATTGTTGTTCTTTTCTACTGAGGCCAAGTCTTTCACTAGAGGGTTACAGTATCTTCTAATCTGATAATCTAGGAGAAGCTGTGATGGAGGGAGATCCCAATGCTGACTGTTTCCCATGGAATCATTTCTCTGGATCTCCCAGCACTTGGATACCTAGATAGGGGGCGAGTATAGCTTCCTTATCGCCTTCCAGGCCGCTATTGTATCCTCTTTAATCTGACCCAGGGATAGAACGGCACAGTCACCGAGAAGCCGCTGCCGCCGTCCGTCTTTTGAACCGCGGCCCGGATCCCATCCACGTCTCCCGGGCCGGTCCCCACTATGACGCACCTTCATTAGAAATAAAGGAGCCGCGTCATACAGGGGCGGGGGATTCCTCCCACTGGGGGCGGCCGGCCCACCTGCTGTGCTTCAGCTCCGGCCCAGGACCCGAGGATAGAACGGCGCGGAAACCGGCTCAAAAAACCGACCGCAGCACTGGCTTCCCTGTGACTGCACCGTTCTATCCCTGGGTCAGATTAAAGAGAACGTCCATATAAGTGTAATAAGGAGGCCATGCTTGGCCACATTCAGGAGAACGTCCATATAGGTGTAATAAGGCAATGCTCGGCCACATTCAGGAGAACGTCCATATAAGTGTAATAAGGAGGCAATGCTCGGCCACATTCAGGAGAACGTCCGTATAAGTGTAATAAGAAGGCAATGCTCGGCCACATTCAGGAGAACGTCCGTATAAGTGTAATAAGAAGGCAATGCTCGGCCACATTCAGGAGAACGTCCGTATAAGTGTAATAAGAAGGCAATGCTTGGCCACATTCAGGAGAACGTCCATATAAGTGTAATAAGGAGGCAATGCTTGGTGGAGAGAGGAGGCGGCAAAACACATCACAACCCAGGAAGGATAACTGGAGATTCTTCCATCTCTCAATGTCCTGATTTATTTTTTTAAACACAGGGGGGACTGATACCCAGATAGGCAATACAAGTATTTACTATTTCTACTGGTGATGATGATGATGATGGGTGATACTGGTGATGATGGGATGGGTGATGGTTGGTTGTGCCCTCTTTCCTTCTGACCTCTTCCTGTTCCTTCCCAGCATCCTCTAGGTCAGGGTCATGGCGCTCTGCAGCTTGTCCCGCGCCTTCTGCACTTTAGCAGTTAGCGGCACTCGGGCATCGCTCCTCCACCAGGTCAGTGCCACTCCTGCCCTGCTGTGGGCTATTAGCAATATCCACTAGGGATGCTGGGGGTAGTAGTCGCCGCTTGCTGGGGGTCTGTGTCATCACTGTGTTCTTCTCTCCTGTAGGCTGCCACCTCCTCAGTGCTGCCCTCTAGAGGTCTCCTCACCACAGCAATCCTCAATCACCTGGAGATCTGGAAGCCTCCTACCAAGTATACCATCAACCCCATAGGGAAGAGGAAGACGGGCGGGCGGGACCACACTGGTACCAGCTCTATGTGCCGCACTCTGCCCGGCCTCTCCCCCCTCTGGTTCTTTCACACTACCACCTCTCCTCCAGCCATTCCTGCCCCTCTCCTCCTGCCTCCTCTATGGTGGGCTCCTCCTGTCACTCCCCCATGGCCAGCCATTCCTGCCCCTCTCCTCCATGGTGGGCTCCTCCTGTCACTCCCCCATGGCCAGCCATTCCTGCCCCTCTCCTCCTGCCTCCTCTATGGTGGGCTCCTCCTGTCACTCCCCCATGGCCAGCCATTCCTGCCCCTCTCCTCCTGCCTCCTCTATGGTGGGCTCCTCCTGTCACTCCCCCATGGCCAGCCATTCCTGCCCCTCTCCTCCTGCCTCCTCTATGGTGGGCTCCTCCTGTCACTCCCCCATGGCCAGCCATTCCTGCCCCTCTCCTCCTGCCTCCTCTATGGTGGGCTCCTCCTGTCACTCCCCCATGGCCAGCCATTCCTGCCCCTCTCCTCCATGGTGGGCTCCTCCTGTCACTCCCCCATGGCCAGCCATTCCTGCCCCTCTCCTCCATGGTGGGCTCCTCCTGTCACTCCCCCATGGCCAGCCATTCCTGCCCCTCTCTTCCTGTCTCCTCTATGGTGGGTTCCTCCTGTCACTCCCCCATGGCCAGCCATTCCTGCCCCTCTCCTCCTGCCTCCTCCATGGTGGGCTCCTCCTGTCACTCCCCCATGGCCAGCCATTCCTGCCCCTCTCCTCCTGCCTCCTCTATGGTGGGCTCCTCCTGTCAATCCCCCATGGCCAGCCATTCCTGCCCCTCTCCTCCTGCCTCCTCCATGGTGGGCTCCTCCTGTCAATCCCCCATGGCCAGCCATTCCTGCCCCTCTCCTCCTGCCTCCTCCATGGTGGGCTCCTCCTGTCAATCCCCCATGGCCAGCCATTCCTGCCCCTCTCCTCCATGGTGGGCTCCTCCTGTCACTCCCTCATGGCCAGCCATTCCTGCCCCTCTCCTCCTGCCTCCTCTATGGTGGGCTCCTCCTGTCACTCCCCCATGGCCAGCCATTCCTGCCCCTCTCCTCCATGGTGGGCTCCTCCTGTCACTCCCCCATGGCCAGCCATTCCTGCCCCTCTCCTCCATGGTGGGCTCCTCCTGTCACTCCCCCATGGCCAGCCATTCCTGCCCCTCTCTTCCTGTCTCCTCTGGTGGGTTCCTCCTGTCACTCCCCCATGGCCAGCCATTCCTGCCCCTCTCCTCCTGCCTCCTCCATGGTGGGCTCCTCCTGTCACTCCCCCATGGCCAGCCATTCCTGCCCCTCTCCTCCTGCCCCCTCCATGGTGGGTTCCTCCTGTCACTCCCCCATGGCCAGCCATTCCTGCCCCTCTCCTCCTGCCTCCTCCATGGTGGGCTCCTCCTGTCACTCCCCCATGGCCAGCCATTCCTGCCCCTCTCCTCCTGCCTCCTCCATGGTGGGCTCCTCCTGTCACTCCCCCATGGCCAGCCATTCCTGCCCCTCTCCTCCTGCCCCCTCCATGGTGGGTTCCTCCTGTCACTCCCCCATGGCCAGCCATTCCTGCCCCTCTCCTCCTGCCTCCTCTATGGTGGGCTCCTCCTGTCACTCCCCCATGGCCAGCCATTCCTGCCCCTCTCCTCCTGCCTCCTCTATGGTGGGCTCCTCCTGTCACTCCCCCATGGCCAGCCATTCCTGCCCCTCTCCTCCTGCCTCCTCCTATCACTCCCCCATGGCCAGCCATTCCTGCCCTTCTCCTCCTGCCTCCTCCATGGTGGGCTCCTCCTGTCACTCCCCCATGGCCAGCCATTCCTGCCCCTCTCCTCCTGCCCCCTCCATGGTGGGCTCCTCCTGTCACTCCCCCATGGCCAGCCATTCCTGCCCCTCTCCTCCTGCCTCCTCCATGGTGGGCTCCTCCTGTCACTCCCCCATGGCCAGCCATTCCTGCCCCTCTCCTCCTGCCCCCTCCATGGTGGGCTCCTCCTGTCACTCCCCCATGGCCAGCCATTCCTGCCCCTCTCCTCCTGCCCCCTCCATGGTGGGCTCCTCCTGTCACTCCCTCATGGCCAGCCATTCCTGCCCCTCTCCTCCTGCCCCCTCCATGGTGGGCTCCTCCTGTCACTCCCCCAGTTGTTCTCCGTCCTATGTCTCTCACTCTCCTCATGTCTCACAGGTCGTGTCCGGGTGCGTGGAGTTGGCGGGGGGCACAAGCAGCTCTTCAGGATGATCGACTTTCAGAGACTGCGCTATGAACCTGGGCGGGAGAACACTGCATTCCAGGAGAAGGTGGTGGAGGTGCGCTATGACCCCTGCAGGTAAGTAGCCCCCCCCCCCATGACGTCTGTCATGGATGAGCTCATCCTCCCCTGCTGACATCCGTCATGGATGAGCTCATCCTCCTCTGCTGACGTCCGTCATGGATTAGCTCATCCTCCCCTGCTGACATCCGTCATAGATGAGCTCATCCTCCTCTGCTGACGTCCGTCATGGATTAGCTCGTCTCTGTACATCGTCTTTCAGGTCGGCAGACATTGCTCTGGTTGCTGGTGGGCAGCGGAAGCGTTGGCTCATTGCTACAGAGAATATGAAGGCTGGAGACTTGATCACGTCCTCCGGCCACATTGGACGTATGGCAGGTATGATCAGTGAAGGAGCCCGGGGCCCTCAATGTGACACATGACCGTAACCGTCTGCTCTTCTCCAGTGTCTGCCCAGGAGGGTGATGCTCATCCGCTTGGGGCGCTGCCAGTTGGCACCCTGGTGAACTGCCTGGAGGTGACCCCCGGGAAAGGTGCCGAGTTCATCCGAGCTGCTGGTAAGAGAAAGGCCACACAGCACCCGCGGGGGAAGGGGGCAGGGGGCTTCCGACTGACATGTTCTTCTTTTGCAGGTACGTGTGGGGTGTTACTGAGGAAAGTGAACGGAACCGCCATTGTGCAGCTGCCCTCCAAGAGACAAGTGCAGGTGCAGTATCCTGACCTCTGACCCCGCACATTGCGGGGGCCACACCCTAATGCTTCCTCCCATTACAGGTGCTGGAAACCTGTGTGGCCACAGTGGGTCGCGTCTCCAATGTTGACCATAACAAACGGGTGATCGGCAAGGCGGGGCGCAACCGCTGGCTGGGTATCCGACCATCCAGTGGACTCTGGAAGAGAAAGGGCGGCTGGGCCGGGCGCAAGATCAAACCACTGCCTGCCCTGAAGAGCTACGTGAGATTACCGAGTGCCAGACCAGCGCCCCGACCCTGACGGTCTGCCTAGGACTCCGCCCTCTGGACGGTCTGCCTAGGACTCCGCCCTCTGGACGGTCTGCCTAGGACTCCGCCCTCTGGACGGTCTGCCTAGGACTCCGCCCTCTGGACGGTCTGCCTAGGACTCCGCCCTCTGGACGGTCTGCCTAGGACTCCGCCCTCTGGACGGTCTGCCTAGGACTCCGCCCTCTGGACGGTCTGCCTAGGACTCCGCCCTCTGGACGGTCTGCCTAGGACTCCGCCCTCTGGACGGTCTGCCTAGGACTCCGCCCTCTGGACGGTCTGCCAAGGACTCCGCCCTCTGGACGGTCTGCCTAGGACTCCGCCCTCTGGACGGTCTGCCTAGGACTCCGCCCTCTGGACGGTCTGCCTAGGACTCCGCCCTCTGGACGGTCTGCCTAGGACTCCGCCCTCTGGACGATCTGCCAGGACTGCAGCGGCAAGACTGGGGGAGTGATGAACCAGAGGGAGACAATACTGCTGCCTTCACCCCACTGTGTGTGTGTATGGGGGGGGGGGGCTATGAAATAAATTAAGTGAACCCCTTATGTATCTGCTGCTTATATTACTGCGGGTATATAAAACAGAACTGTGAGACTAGGACATGAGTCCAGCTCTTCTGTATGACATGAGGACAACGCCCGCGCCCCCTGCTCTGTAGGAGGACAACAAGCCTCCCCTATTGGCTATGCAACTGTCTCTAATCCAGGGTAGGCTCACCTCCTCCCCCTACACTATGATCACCTCCTCCTCCTCCCCCTACACTATGATCACCTCCTCCTCCTCCCCCTACACTATGATCACCTCCTCCTCCTCCCCCTACACTATGATCACCTCCTCCTCCTCCCCCTACACTATGATCACCTCCTCCTCCTCCTACACTATGATCACCTCCTCCTCCTACACTATGATCACCTCCTCCTCCCCCTACACTATGATCACCTCCTCCTCCCTACACTATGATCACCTCCTCCTCCTCCTACACTATGATCACCTCCTCCTCCCCCTACACTATGATCACCTCCTCCTCCCTACACTATGATCACCTCCTCCCCCCCCCTACACTATGATCACCTCCTCCTCCTCCCCCTACACTATGATCACCTCCTCCTCCTCCCCCTACACTATGATCACCTCCTCCTCCTCCCCCTACACTATGATCACCTCCTCCCCCTACACTATGATCACCTCCTCCCCCTACACTATGATCACCTCCTCCTCCTCCCCCTACACTATGATCACCTCCTCCCCCTACACTATGATCACCTCCTCCCCCTACACTATGATCACCTCCTCCCCCTACACTATGATCACCTCCTCCCCCTACACTATGATCACCTCCTCCTCCTCCCCCTACACTATGATCACCTCCTCCTCCCCCTACACTATGATCACCTCCTCCTCCCCCTACACTATGATCACCTCCTCCTCCTCCTACACTATGATCACCTCCTCCCCCTACACTATGATCACCTCCTCCTCCTACACTATGATCACCTCCTCCTCCCCCTACACTATGATCACCTCCTCCCCCTACACTATGATCACCTCCTCCCCCTACACTATGATCACCTCCTCCTCCTACACTATGATCACCTCCTCCCCCTACACTATGATCACCTCCTCCCCTCCCCCTACACTATGATCACCTCCTCCCCCTACACTATGATCACCTCCTCCCCCTACACTATGATCACCTCCTCCTCCCTACACTATGATCACCTCCTCCTCCTCCCCCCCCTACACTATGATCACCTCCTCCCCCTACACTATGATCACCTCCTCCTCCTCCCTCTACACTATGATCACCTCCTCCCCCTACACTATGATCACCTCCTCCTCCCCCTACACTATGATCACCTCCTCCTCCTCCTACACTATGATCACCTCCTCCTCCCCCTACACTATGATCACCTCCTCCTCCTCCCTCTACACTATGATCACCTCCTCCTCCTCCCCCTACACTATGATCACCTCCTCCTCCTCCCTCTACACTATGATCACCTCCTCCTCCTCCCCCTACACTCTGATCACCTCCTCCTCCCCCTACACTATGATCACCTCCTCCTCCTCCCCCTACACTATGATCACCTCCTCCTCCTACACTATGATCACCTCCTCCTCCTCCCTCTACACTATGATCACCTCCTCCTCCTCCCCCTACACTATGATCACCTCCTCCCTCTACACTATGATCACCTCCTCCTCCTCCCCCTACACTATGATCACCTCCGCCTCCCCCTACACTATGATCACCTCCTCCCTCTACACTATGATCACCTCCTCCTCCTACACTATGATCACCTCCTCCCCCTACACTATGATCACCTCCTCCCCCTACACTATGATCACCTCCTCCTCCCCCTACACTATGATCACCTCCTCCCCCTACACTATGATCACCTCTTCCTCCTCCCCCTACACTATGATCACCTCCTCCTCCCCCTACACTATGATCACCTCCTCCCCCTACACTATGATCACCTCCTCCCCCTACATTATGATCACCTCCTCCTCCCCCTACACTATGATCACCTCCTCCTCCCCCTACACTATGATCACCTCCTCCCCCTACACTATGATCACCTCCTCCTCCTCCCCCTACACTATGATCACCTCCTCCTCCTCCCCCTACACTATGATCTCCTCCTCCTCCCTCTACACTATGATCACCTCCTCCCCCCTACACTATGATCACCTCCTCCCCCTACACTATGATCACCTCCTCCTCCTCCCTCTACACTATGATCACCTCCTCCTCCTCCTACACTATGATCACCTCCTCCCCCCCCTACACTATGATCACCTCCTACTCCTACACTATGATCACCTCCTCCCCCCCCCTACACTATGATCACCTCCTACTCCTACACTATGATCACCTCCTCCCCTCCCCCTACACTATGATCACCTCTTCCTCCTCCTACACTATGATCACCTCCTCCTCCCTACACTATGATCACCTCCTCCTCCTCCTCCTACACTATGATCACCTCCTCCCCCTACACTATGATCACCTCCTCCTCCCCCTACACTATGATCACCTCCTCCCCCTACACTATGATCACCTCCTCCTCCTCCCCCTACACTATGATCACCTCCTCCTCCTCCTACACTATGATCACCTCCTCCTCCCCCTACACTATGATCACCTCCTCCTCCTACACTATGATCACCTCCTCCTCCTCCTACACTATGATCACCTCCTCCTCCTCCTCCTACACTATGATCACCTCCTCCCCCTACACTATGATCACCTCCTCCTCCTACACTATGATCACCTCCTCCCCCTACACTATGATCACCTCCTCCTCCTACACTATGATCACCTCCTCCCCCTACACTATGATCACCTCCTCCTCCCTCTACACTATGATCACCTCCTCCTCCTCCTCCTACACTATGATCACCTCCTCCCCCTACACTATGATCACCTCCTCCTCCTACACTATGATCACCTCCTCCTCCCTCTACACTATGATCACCTCCTCCCCTCCCCCTACACTATGATCTCCTCCTCCTCCTCCCTACACTATGATCACCTCCTCCTCCTACACTATGATCACCTCCTCCCCCTACACTATGATCACCTCCTCCTCCTACACTATGATCACCTCCTCCCCCTACACTATGATCACCTCCTCCCCCTACACTATGATCACCTCCTCCTCCTACACTATGATCACCTCCTCCTCCTACACTATGATCACCTCCTCCCCCTACACTATGATCACCTCCTCCTCCTCCCCCTACACTATGATCACCTCCTCCTCCTCCTCCTCCCCCTACACTATGATCACCTCCTCCTCCTACACTATGATCACCTCCTCCTCCCCCTACACTATGATCACCTCCTCCTCCTCCCCCTACACTATGATCACCTCCTCCTCCCCCTACACTATGATCACCTCCTCCTCCTCCTACACTATGATCACCTCCTCCCCCTACACTATGATCACCTCCTCCCCCTACACTATGATCACCTCCTCCTCCTCCCCCTACACTATGATCACCTCCTCCTCCTCCCCCTACACTATGATCACCTCCTCCTCCCCCTACACTATGATCACCTCCTCCTCCCCCTACACTATGATCACCTCCTCCCCCTACACTATGATCACCTCCTCCTCCTCCCCCTACACTATGATCACCTCCTCCCCCTACACTATGATCACCTCCTCCTCCCTACACTATGATCACCTCCTCCTCCCCCGTACACTATGATCACCTGCTCCTCCCCCTACACTATGATCACCTCCTCCTCCTCCCCCTACACTATGATCACCTCCTCCTCCCCCTACACTATGATCACCTCCTCCTCCCCCTAAACTATGATCACCTCCTCCCCCCCCCCCTACACTATGATCACCTCCTCCCCCCCCCCCTACACTATGATCACCTCCTCCTCCCCCCTACACTATGATCACCTCCTCCTCCTCCCCCCTACACTATGATCACCTCCTCCTCCTCCCCCTACACTATGATCACCTCCTCCTCCTCCCCCTACACTATGATCACCTCCTCCTCCTCCCCCTACACTATGATCACCTCCTCCTCCCCCTACACTATGATCACCTCCTCCTCCTCCCCCTACACTATGATCACCTCCTCCTCCCCCTACACTATGATCACCTCCTCCTCCCCCTACACTATGATCACCTCCTCCTCCCCCTACACTATGATCACCTCCTCCTCCCCCTACACTATGATCACCTCCTCCTCCCCCTACACTATGATCACCTCCTCCTCCTCCCCCTACACTATGATCACCTCCTCCTCCTCCCCCTACACTATGATCACCTCCTCCTCCCCCTACACTATGATCACCTCCTCCTCCCCTACACTATGATCACCTCCTCCTCCTACACTATGATCACCTCCTCCTCCCCCTACACTATGATCACCTCCTCCTCCTCCCCCTACATTATGATCACCTCCTCCTCCCTCTACACTATGATCACCTCCTCCCCTCCCCCTACACTATGATCTCCTCCTCCTCCTCCCTACACTATGATCACCTCCTCCTCCCCCTACACTATGATCACCTCCTCCTACACTATGATCACCTCCTCCTTCTCCCCCCCCTACACTATGATCACCTCCTCCTCCCCCCTACACTATGATCACCTCCTCCCCCCACCTACACTATGATCACCTCCTCCTTCTCCCCCTACACTATGATCACCTCCTCCCCCCACCTACACTATGATCACCTCCTCCTCCTCCTCCCCCCCCTACACTATGATCACCTCCTCCTCCTCCCCCTACATTATGATCACCTCCTCCTCCTCCTCCTACACTATGATCACCTCCCCCCCCCCTACACTATGATCACCACCTCCTCCCCCTACACTATGATCACCTCCTCCTCCCCCTACACTATGATCACCTCCTCCCCCTACACTATGATCACCTCCTCCTCCTCCTCCTCCCCCTACACTATGATCACCTCCTCCCCCCCCCTACACTATGATCACCTCCACCTCCCCCTACACTATGATCACCTCCTCCTCCTCCTCCCTACACTATGATCACCTCCTCCTCCCCCTACACTATGATCACCTCCTCCTCCCCCTACACTATGATCACCTCCTCCTCCTCCCTACACTATGATCACCTCCTCGTCCTACACTATGATCACCTCCTCCTCCCCCTACACTATGATTACTTCCTCCTCCCCCTACACTATGATCACCTCCTCCTCCTCCCCCTACACTATGATCACCTCCTCCTCCCCCTACATTATGATCACCTCCTCCCCCTACATTATGATCACCTCCTCCTCCTACACTATGATCACCTCCTCCTCCCCCTACACTATGATTACCTCCTCCTCCCCCTACACTATGATTATCTCCTCCTCCCCCCTACATTATGATCACCTCCTCCTCCCCCTACATTATGATCACCACCTCCTCCTCCCCCTACATTATGATCACCTCCTCCTCCTACACTATGATCACCTCCTCCTCCTCCCCCTACACTATGATCACCTCCTCCTCCTCCTCCTCCTCCACTATGATCACCTCCTCCTCCTCCCCCTACACTATGATTACCTCCTCCTCCTCCCCCTACACTATGATCACCTCCTCCCCTACACTATGATCACCTCCTCCTCCTCCTACACTATGATCACCTCCTCCTCCTCCCCCTACACTATGATCACCTCCTCCTCCCCCCTACACTATGATCACCTCCTCCTCCTCCCCCTACACTATGATCACCTCCTCCTCCTCCTACACTATGATCACCATCCTCCTCCTACACAGGGCCGTTTCTGCCATGAGGCGGAATGAGTATTCCGCCTCAGGCGGAAGATTCTGCGCACCTGCAGGGGGCGGCAGACAGCAGCCCTGAGCCTGCAGCCCGCTCCCTGTCCCTGCCGCAGCCGTCCGGATCCCGCCGCCAACGCTTACCGCTGTCCCGCGCCGTCAGTCAGCAGCTGTTATCGCCCTCCAGCGAGTCGTGAGTGCCCGTGGTCAGCGGGGGCCGCGGTGCCCCCGCTGACCCCAGGCACTCATGACTCTCTGGAGGGCGATGACAGCTGCTGACTGACGGCACTGGAGCGCGAAAGGAACAGCGGTGGGACGGGACGGCTGCGGCAGGACAGGTGAGTGCGGGGCGTCCAGGCGCGGGTGATTCGGTTACGGGGGGGGGGGGGGGTGCCGGCGCGGGTGATCCGGTTACGGCGGCGGCGGGGGGGGGGGGGGGGGGGGGATGGGTTTCTGCCGCCTACACTATGATCACCTCCTCCTCCTCCTCCTACACTATGATCACCTCCTCCCCCTACACTATGATCACCTCCTCCTTCTCCCCCTACACTATGATCACCTCCTCCTCCCCCTACACTATGATCACCTCCTCGTCCTACACTATGATCACCTCCTCCTCCCCCTACACTATGATCACCTCCTCCCCCCCCCCTACACTATGATCACCTCCCCCCACCTACACTATGATCACCTCCTCCTTCTCCCCCTACACTATGATCACCTCCTCCTTCTCCCCCTACACTATGATCACCTCCTCCTCCCCCTACACTATGATCACCTCCTCCCCCTACACTATGATCACCTCCTCCTCCCCCTACACTATGATCACCTCCTCCTTCTCCCCCTACACTATGATCACCTCCTCCTCCCCCTACACTATGATCACCTCCTCCTCCTCCTACACTATGATCACCTCCTCCCCCCTACACTATGATCACCTCCTCCTCCTCCTACACTATGATCACCTCCTCCTCCTCCTCCCCCTACACTATGATCACCTCCTCCTTCTCCCCCTACACTATGATCACCTCCTCCTCCCCCTACATTATGATCACCTCCTCCTCCTCCCCCTACACTATGATCACCTCCTCCTCCCCCTACACTATGATCACCTCCTCCTCCTCCTCCCCCTACACTATGATCACCTCCTCCTCCTCCTCCCCCTACACTATGATCACCTCCTCCTCCTCCCCCTACACTATGATCTCCTCCTCCTCCTCCTCCCCCTACACTATGATCACCTCCTCACCCCTACACTATGATCACCTCATCCTCCTCCTCCCTACACTATGATCACCTCCTCCTCCTCCCTACACTATGATCACCTCCTCCTCCCCCTACACTATGATCACCTCCTCCTCCTATACTATGATCACCTCCTCCTCCCCCTACACTATGATCACCTCCTCCTCCCCCTACACTATGATCACCTCCTCCTCCTCCTCCTCCTCCCTACACTATGATCACCTCCTCCTCCTCCCTACACTATGATCACCTCCTCCTCCCCCTACACTATGATCACCTCCTCCTCCTATACTATGATCACCTCCTCCTCCCCCTACACTATGATCACCTCCTCCTCCTACACTTTGATCACCTCCTCCTCCTCCCCCTACACTATGAGCACCTCCTCCTCCCCCTACACTATGATCACCTCCTCCTCCCCCTACACTAATGATCACCTCCTCCTCCTCCCCCTACACTATGATCACCTCCTCCTCCCCCTACACTATGATCTCCTCCTCCTCCTCCTCCCCCTACACTATGATCACCTCCTCACCCCTACACTATGATCACCTCCTCCTCCTCCTCCTCCTCCCTACACTATGATCACCTCCTCCTCCTCCCTACACTATGATCACCTCCTCCTCCCCCTACACTATGATCACCTCCTCCTCCTATACTATGATCACCTCCCTCCTCCCCCCTACACTATGATCACCTCCTCTCCCCCTACACTATGATCACTCCTCCTCCTCCTCCTCCTCCTCCCTACACTATGATCACCCTCCTCCTCCTCCCCTACACTATGATCACCTCCTCCTCCCCCTACACTATGATCACCTCCTCTCCTCCTAATACTATGATCACCTCCTCCTCCCCCTACACTATGATCTCCTCCTCCCCTCCCCTACACTATGATCACCTCCTCCTCCCCCCTACACTATGATCACCTCCTCCTCCTCCCCCGTACACTATGATCACCTCCTCCTCCTACACTATGATCCCCTCCTCCTCCTACACTTTGATCACTCCTCCTCCTCCCCCTACACTATGATCCCTCCTCCTCCCCCTACACTATGATCACCTCCTCCTCCTACACTATGATCACCTCCTCCTCCCCCTACACTATGATCACCCTCCTCCTCCCCCTACACTATGATCACCTCCTCCCTCCCCCTACACTATGATCACCTCCTCCTCCCCCTACACTATGATCACCTCCTCCTCCTATACTATGATCACCTCCTCCTCCCCCTACACTATGATCACCTCCTCCTCCCCCTACACTATGATCACCTCCTCCTCCCCCTACACTATGATCACCTCCTCCTCCCCCTACACTATGATCACCTCCTCCTCCTCCCCCTACACTATGATCACCTCCTCCTCCTCCCCCTACACTATGATCACCTCCTCCCCTCCCCCTACACTATGATCTCCTCCTCCCCTCCCCCTACACTATGATCACCTCCTCCTCCCCCCTACACTATGATCACCTCCTCCTCCTCCTCCTACACTATGATCACCTCCTCCTCCTCCTCCCCCTACACTATGATCACCTCCTCCCCCCCCCCCTACACTATGATCACCTCCTCCTCCTCCCCCTACACTATGATCACCTCCTCCTCCTCCCCCTACACTATGATCACCTCCTCCTCCTCCCCCTACACTATGATCACCTCCTCCTCCTCCCTACACTATGATCACCTCCTCCTCCCCCTACACTATGATCACCTCCTCCTCCTATACTATGATCACCTCCTCCTCCCCCTACACTATGATCACCTCCTCCTCCCCCTACACTATGATCACCTCCTCCTCCTCCTCCCTACACTATGATCACCTCCTCCTCCTCCCTACACTATGATCACCTCCTCCTCCCCCTACACTATGATCACCTCCTCCTCCTATACTATGATCACCTCCTCCTCCCCCTACACTATGATCACCTCCTCCTCCTACACTTTGATCACCTCCTCCTCCTCCCCCTACACTATGATCACCTCCTCCTCCCCCTACACTATGATCACCTCCTCCTCCCCCTACACTATGATCACCTCCTCCTCCTCCCCCTACACTATGATCACCTCCTCCTCCCCCTACACTATGATCTCCTCCTCCTCCTCCCCCTACACTATGATCACCTCCTCACCCCTACACTATGATCACCTCCTCCTCCTCCTCCTCCTCCCTACACTATGATCACCTCCTCCTCCTCCCTACACTATGGTCACCTCCTCCTCCCCCTACACTATGATCACCTCCTCCTCCTATACTATGATCACCTCCTCCTCCCCTACCTATGATCAACTCCTCCTCCCCCTACACTATGATCACCTCCTCCTCCTCCTCCTCCTCCCTACACTATGATCACCTCCTCCTCCTCCTACCACTATGATCACCTCCTCCTCCCCCTATACACTATGATCACCTCCTCCTCCTATACTATGATCACCTCCCTCCTCCCCCTACCTATGATCTCCTCCTCCCTCCCCCTAACACTGATGATCACCTCCTCCTCCCCCCTACACTATGATCACCTCCTCCTCCTCCCCTACACTAGATGATCACCTCCTCCTCCTACACTATGATCCCCTCCTCCTCCTACACTTTGATCACCTCCTCCTCCTCCCCCTACACTATGATCACCTCCTCCTCCCCCTACACTATGATCACCTCCTCCTCCTACACTATGATCACCTCCTCCTCCCCCTACACTATGATCACCTCCTCCTCCTCCTACACTATGATCACCTCCTCCCCCCCCTACACTATGATCACCTCCTCTTCCTCCCCCTACACTATGATCACCTCCTCCTCCCCCTACACTATGATCACTCTCCTCCTCCTACCTATGATCACCTCCTCCTCCCCTACACTAATGATCACCTCCTCCATCCCCCTACACTATGATCACCTCCTCTCTCCTCCTACACTATGATCACCTCCTCCTCCCACCTACCTAGGATCACCTCCTCCTCCCCCCTACACTATGAGCACCTCCCTCCTCCTCCCCCTACACTATGATCACCTCCTCCTCCTACACATGATCACCATACTCCCCTCCCCCTACACTATGATCACCTCCTCCCTCCCCTACACTATGAATCACCTCCTCCTCCCCCCTACACTATGATCCCTCCTCCTCCTCCTACACTATGATCACCTCCTCCTCCCCCTACACTATGATCCATTCCTCCTCCCCCTACAACTATGATCACCTCCTCCTCCTCCCCTACACTATGATCACTCCAGTCCTCCTCATCCCCCCCCCCCTACCACTATGAATCACCTCCTCCCCCCCTACACTATGATCACCTCCTCCTCCTCCCCCTACACTATGATCAACCTCCTTCCTCCTCCCTCTAACACTATGATCACCTCCTCCTCCCCCGACACTATGATCACCTCCTCCTCCTCCTACACTATGATCACCTCCTCCTCCCCCTAAACTTAGATCACCTCCTCCCTCCCCTACAACTATGAGGTCACATCCTCCTCCCCCTACACTATAGAATCACCTGCCTACTTCCCCCTACACTATGTTCACACCTCCGACTGCCAGTAGACCCCTACACTAGGAGCCCACCTCCGCCTCCCCCTACACTATGATTACTTCCTCCTCCTCCTCCCCCTACACTATGATCACCTCCTCCTCCCCCTACACTATGATCACCTCCTCCTCCTCCTCCTACACTATGATCACCTCCTCCTCCCCCTACACTATGATCACCTCCTCCCCCTACACTATGATTACCTCCTCCTCCTACACTATGATCACCTCCTCCTCCCTACACTATGATCACCTCCTCCTCCTACACTATGATCACCTCCTCCCCCTACACTATGATCACCTCCTCCTCCTCCCCCTACACTATGATCACCTCCTCCTCCTACACTATGATCACCACCCCTCCCCCTACACTATGATCACCTCCTCCTCCTCCCCCTACACTATGATCAACCTCCTCCTCCTCCTACACTATGATCACCTCCTCCTCCCTACACTATGATCACCTCCTCCCCCTACACTATGATCACCTCCTCCTCCTCCCCCTACACTATGATCACCTCCTCCCCCTACACTATGATCACCTCCTCCTCCTCCCCCCCCTACACTATGATCACCTCCTCCTCCTCCTACACTATGATCACCTCCTCCTCCCCCTACACTATGATCACCTCCTCCTCCCCCTACACTATGATCACCTCCCCCCTCCCCCTACACTATGATCACCTCCTCCTCCCCCTACACTATGATCACCTCCTCCTCCTCCCCCTACACTATGATCACCTCCTCCTCCTCCCCCTACACTATGATCACCTCCTCCTCCTCCCCTACACTATGATCACCTCCTCCTCCTCCCCCTACACTATGATCACCTCCTCCTCCTCCCTCTACACTATGATCACCTCCTCCTCCTCCCCCTACACTATGATCACCTCCTCCTCCTCCCCCTACACTATGATCACCTCCTCCTCCTCCCCCTACACTATGATCACCTCCTCCTCCTCCCCCTACACTATGATCACCTCCTCCTCCTCCCCCTACACTATGATCACCTCCTCTCCTCCCCCTACACTATGATCACCTCCTCCTCCTCCCCTACACTATGATCACCTCCTCCTCCTCCCCCTACACTATGATCACCTCCTCCTCCTCCCCCTACACTATGATCACCTCCTCCCCTCCCCCTACACTATGATCTCCTCCTCCTCCTCCCCCTACATTATGATCACCTCCTCCTCCCCCTACACTATGATCACCTCCTCCTCCCCCTACATTATGATCACCTCCTCCTCCCCCTACACTATGATCACCTCCTCCTCCCCCTACACTATGATCACCTCCTCCTCCCCCTACACTATGATCACCTCCTCCTCCCCCTACACTATGATCACCTCCTCCTCCCCCTACACTATGATCACCTCCTCCTCCCCCTACACTATGATCACCTCCTCCTCCCCCTACACTATGATCACCTCCTCCCCCCTACACTATGATCACCTCCTCCCCCCCTACACTATGATCACCTCCTCCTCCCCCTACACTATGATCACCTCCTCCCCTCCCCCTACACTATGATCTCCTCCTCCTCCCCCTACATTATGATCACCTCCTCCTCCTCCCCCTACACTATGATCACCTCCTCCCCCCCCTACACTATGATCACCTCCTCCCCCTACACTATGATCACCTCCTCCTCCTCCTCCCTACACTATGATCACCTCCTCCTCCTATACTATGATCACCTCCTCCTCCCCCTACACTATGCTCACCTCCTCCTCCCCCTACACTATGATCACCTCCTCCTCCTCCTACACTATGATCACCTCCTCCCCCCCCTACACTATGATCACCTCCCCCCCCCTACACTATGATCACCTCCTCCTCCCCCCCCTACACTATGATCACCTCCTCCTCCTACACTATGATCACCTCCTCCTCCTCCTCCTACACTATGATCACCTCCTCCTCCTCCCCCCTACACTATGATCACCTCCTCCTCCTCCTCCTACACTATGATCACCTCCTCCTCCCCCCCCCTACACTATGATCACCTCCTCCTCCCCCCCCCTACACTATGATCACCTCCTCCCCTCCCCCTACACTATGATCTCCTCCTCCTCCCCCTACACTATGACCACCTCCTCCTCCTCCCCCTACACTATGATCACCTCCTCCCCCTACACTATGATCTCCTCCTCCCTCCCCCTACACTATGACCACCCTCCTCCTCCTCCCCCTACACTATGATCACCTCCTCCCCCTACACTATGATCTCCTCCTCCTCCCCCTACATTATGATCACCTCCTCCTCCTACACTATGATCACCTCCTCCTCCCCCTACACTATGATCACCTCCTCCTCCTCCCCCTACACTATGATCACCTCCTCCTCCCCCTACACTATGATCACCTCCTCCTCCTCCTACACTATGATCACCTCCTCCCCCTACACTATGATCACCTCCTCCCCCTACACTATGATCACCTCCTCCTCCTCCCCCCTACACTATGATCACCTCCTCCTCCTCCCCCTACACTATGATCACCTCCTCCTCCCCCTACACTATGATCACCTCCTCCTCCCCCTACACTATGATCACCTCCTCCCCCTACACTATGATCACCTCCTCCTCCTCCCCCTACACTATGATCACCTCCTCCCCCTACACTATGATCACCTCCTCCTCCCCCTACACTATGATCACCTCCTCCTCCCCCGTACACTATGATCACCTGCTCCTCCCCCTACACTATGATCACCTCCTCCTCCTCCCCCTACACTATGATCACCTCCTCCTCCCCCTACACTATGATCACCTCCTCCTCCCCCTAAACTATGATCACCTCCTCCCCCCCCCCCTACACTCTTATCACCTCCTCCCCCCCCCCCCTACACTATGATCACCTCCTCCTCCCCCCTACACTATGATCACCTCCTCCTCCTCCCCCCTACACTATGATCACCTCCTCCTCCTCCCCCTACACTATGATCACCTCCTCCTCCTCCCCCTACACTATGATCACCTCCTCCTCCCCCCTACACTATGATCACCTCCTCCTCCCCCTACACTATGATCACCTCATCCTCCTCCCCCTACACTATGATCACCTCCTCCTCCCCCACACTATGATCACCTCCTCCTCCCCCTACACTATGATCACCTCCTCCTCCCCCTACACTATGATCACCTCCTCCTCCCCTACACTATGATCACCTCCTCCTCCCCCTACACTATGATCACCTCCTCCTCCTCCCCCTACACTATGATCACCTCCTCCTCCTCCCCCCTACACTATGATCCCCTCCTCCTCCCCCTACACTATGATCACCTCCTCCTCCCCCTACACTATGATCACCTCCTCCTCCCCTACCACTATGATCACCCCTCCTCCTCCCCCTACACTATGATCACCTCCTCCTCCTCCCCCTACATTATGATCACCTCCATCCTCCCTCTACACTATGATCACCTCCTCCCCTCCCCCTACACTATGATCTCCTCCTCCTCCTCCCTACACTAGATCACCTCCTCCTCCCCCTACACTATGATCACCTCCTCCTAAACTATGATCAACCTCCTCCTTCTCCCCCCCCCTACACTATGATCACCTCCTCCTCCCCCCTACACTATGATCACCTCCTCACCCCCCACCTACCACCTATGATCACCTCCTCCTTCTCCCCCTACACTATGATCACCTCCTCCCCCCCCACCTACACTATGATCACCTCCTCCTCCTCCTCCCCCCCCTACACTATGATCACCTCCTCCTCCTCCCCCTACAATATGATCACCTCCTCCTCCTCCTCCTACACTATGATCACCTCCCCCCCCCCTACACTATGATCACCACCTCCTCCCCCTACACTATGATCACCTCCTCCTCCCCCTACACTATGATCACCTCCTCCCCCTACACTATGATCACCTCCTCCTCCTCCTCCTCCCCCTACACTATGATCAACTCTCCCCCCCCCTAACACTATGATCACCTCCACCTCCCCCTACACACATGATCACCTCCTCCTCCTCCTCCCTACACTATGATCACCTCCTCCTCCCCCTACACTATGATCACCTCCTCCTCCCCCTACACTATGATCACCTCCTCCTCCTCCCTACACTATGATCACCACTCCTCGTCCTACACTATGATCACCTCCTCCTCCCCTACACTATGATTACTTCCTCCTCCCCCTACACTAATGATCACCTCCCTCCTCCTCCCCCTACACTATGATCACCTCCTCCTCCCCCTACATTATGATCACCTCCTCCCCCTACATTATGATCACCTCCTCCTCCTACACTATGATCACCTCCTCCTCCCCCTACACTATGATTACCTCCTCCTCCCCCTACACTATGATTATCTCCTCCTCCCCCCTACATTATGATCACCTCCTCCTCCCCCTACATTATGATCACCACCTCCTCCTCCCCCTACATTATGATCACCTCCTCCTCCTACACTATGATCACCTCCTCCTCCTCCCCCTACACTATGATCACCTCCTCCTCCTCCTCCTCCTCCACTATGATCACCTCCTCCTCCTCCCCCTACACTATGATTACCTCCTCCTCCTCCCCCTACACTATGATCACCTCCTCCTCCCCCTACACTATGATCACCTCCTCCTCCTCCCCCTACACTATGATCACCTCCTCCTCCTCCCCCTACACTATGATCACCTCCTCCTCCTCCCCCTACACTATGATCACCTCCTCCTCCTCCCCCTACACTATGATCACCTCCTCCTCCTCCTACACTATGATCACCTCCTCCTCCTACACAGGGCCGTTTCTGCCATGAGGCGGAATGAGTATTCCGCCTCAGGCGGCAGATTCTGCGCCCCTGCAGGGGGCGGCAGACAGCAGCCCTGAGCCTGCAGCCGCTCACCTGTCCTGCCGCAGCCGTCCGGTCCCGCCGCCAACGCTTACCGCTGTCCCGCGCCGTCAGTCAGCAGCTGTTATCGCCCTCCAGCGAGTCGTGAGTGCCCGTGGTCAGCGGGGGCCGCGGTGCCCCCGCTGACCCCAGGCACTCATGACTCTCTGGAGGGCGATGACAGCTGCTGACTGACGGCACTGGAGCGCGGAAAGGAACAGCGGTGGGACGGGACGGCTGCGGCAGGACAGGTGAGTGCGGGGCGTCCAGGCGCGGGTGATTCGGTTACGGGGGGGGGGGGGGGTGCCGGCGCGGGTGATCCGGTTACGGCGGCGGGCGGGGGGGGGGGGGGGGGGGGATGGGTTTCTGCCGCCTACACTATGATCACCTCCTCCTCCTCCTCCTACACTATGATCACATCCTCCTCCCCCTACACTATGATCACCTCCTCCCCCTACACTATGATCACCTCCTCCTCCCCCTACACTATGATCACCTCCTCGTCCTACACTATGATCACCTCCTCCTCCCCCCTACACTATGATCACCTCCTCCCCCCCCCCCCCCTACACTATGATCACCTCCCCCCACCTACACTATGATCACCTCCTCCTTCTCCCCCTACACTATGATCACCTCCTCCTTCTCCCCCTACACTATGATCACCTCCTCCTCCCCCTACACTATGATCACCTCCTCCCCCTACACTATGATCACCTCCTCCTCCCCCCTACACTATGATCACCTCCTCCTTCTCCTCCCCCTACAACTATGATCACCCTCCTCCTCCCCCTACACTATGATCACCTCCTCCTCCTCCTACACTATGATCACCTCCTCCCCCCCTACACTATGATCACCTCCTCCTCCTCCTACACTATGATCACCTCCTCCTCCTCCTCCCCCTACACTATGAGCACCTCCTCCTTCTCCCCACTACACTATGATCACCTCCTCCTCCCCCTACATTATGATCACCTCCTCCTCCTCCCCCTACACTATGATCACCTCCTCCTCCCCCTACACTATGATCACCTCCTCCTCCTCCTCCCCCTACACTATGATCACCTCCTCCTCCTCCTCCCCCTACACTATGATCACCTCCTCCTCCTCCCCCTACACTATGATCACCTCCTCCTCCTCCCCCTACACTATGATCACCTCCTCACCCCTACACTATGATCACCTCATCCTCCTCCTCCCTACACTATGATCACCTCCTCCTCCTCCCTACACTATGATCACCTCCTCCTCCCCCTACACTATGATCACCTCCTCCTCCTATACTATGATCACCTCCTCCTCCCCCTACACTATGATCACCTCCTCCTCCCCCTACACTATGATCACCTCCTCCTCCTCCTCCTCCTCCTCCCTACACTATGATCACCTCCTCCTCCTCCCTACACTATGATCACCTCCTCCTCCTCCCCCTACACTATGATCACCTCCTCCTCCTATACTATGATCACATCCTCCCTCCCCCTACACTATGATCACCTCCTCCTCCTACACTTTGATCACCTCCCTCCTCCTCCCCCTACACTATGATCACCTCCTCCCCCTCACCCTACACTATGATCACCTCCTCCTCCCCCTACACTATGATCACCTTCTCCCCCTACACTATGATCACCTCCTCCTCCCCCCTACACTATGATCCTCCTCCTCCTCTCTCCCTCCCCCCTACACTATGATCACCTCCTCACCCCTACCACTATGATTCACCTCCTCCTCCTCCCCTTCCTCCCATACACTATGATCACCTCCATCCTCCTCCCTACACTATGATCACCTCCTCCTCCCCCTACACTATGATCACCTCCTCCTCCTATACTATGATCACCTCCTCCTCCTCCCCCTACACTATGATCACCTCCTCCTCCCCCTACACTATGATCACCTCCTCCTCCTCCTCCTCCTCCTCCCTACACTATGATCACCTCCTCCTCCTCCCTACACTATGATCACCTCCTCCTCCCCCTACACTATGATCACCTCCTCCTCCTATACTATGATCACCTCCTCCTCCCCCTACACTATGATCTCCTCCTCCCCTCCCCCTACACTATGATCACCTCCTCCTCCCCCCTACACTATGATCACCTCCTCCTCCTCCCCCTACACTATGATCACCTCCTCCTCCTACACTATGATCCCCTCCTCCTCCTACACTTTGATCACCTCCTCCTCCTCCCCCTACACTATGATCACCTCCTCCTCCCCCTACACTATGATCACCTCCTCCTCCTACACTATGATCACCTCCTCCTCCCCCTACACTATGATCACCTCCTCCTCCCCCTACACTATGATCACCTCCTCCTCCTCCTACACTATGATCACCTCCTCCTCCCCCTACACTATGATCACCTCCTCCTCCTATACTATGATCACCTCCTCCTCCCCCTACACTATGATCACCTCCTCCTCCCCCTACACTATGATCACCTCCTCCTCCCCCTACACTATGATCACCTCCTCCTCCCCCTACACTATGATCACCTCCTCCTCCTCCCCCTACACTATGATCACCTCCTCCTCCTCCCCCTACACTATGATCACCTCCTCCCCTCCCCCTACACTATGATCTCCTCCTCCCCTCCCCCTACACTATGATCACCTCCTCCTCCCCCCTACACTATGATCACCTCCTCCTCCTCCTCCTACACTATGATCACCTCCTCCTCCTCCTCCCCCTACACTATGATCACCTCCTCCCCCCCCCCCTACACTATGATCACCTCCACCTCCTCCCCCTACACTATGATCACCTCCTCCTCCTCCCCCTACACTATGATCACCTCCTCCTCCTCCCCCTACACTATGATCACCTCCTCCTCCTCCCTACACTATGATCACCTCCTCCTCCCCCTACACTATGATCACCTCCTCCTCCTATACTATGATCACCTCCTCCTCCCCCTACACTATGATCACCTCCTCCTCCCCCTACACTATGATCACCTCCTCCTCCTCCTCCCTACACTATGATCACCTCCTCCTCCTCCCTACACTATGATCACCTCCTCCTCCCCCTACACTATGATCACCTCCTCCTCCTATACTATGATCACCTCCTCCTCCCCCTACACTATGATCACCTCCTCCTCCTACACTTTGATCACCTCCTCCTCCTCCCCCTACACTATGATCACCTCCTCCTCCCCCTACACTATGATCATCTCCTCCTCCCCCTACACTATGATCACCTCCTCCTCCTCCCCCTACACTATGATCACCTCCTCCTCCCCCTACACTATGATCTCCTCCTCCTCCTCCCCCTACACTATGATCACCTCCTCACCCCTACACTATGATCACCTCCTCCTCCTCCTCCTCCTCCCTACACTATGATCACCTCCTCCTCCTCCTCCCTACACTATGATCACCTCCTCCTCCCCCCTACACTATGATCACCTCCTCCTCCTATACTATGATCACCTCCTCCTCCCCCTACACTATGATCACCTCCTCCTCCCCCTACACTATGATCACCTCCTCCTCCTCCTCCCTACACTATGATCACCTCCTCCTCCTCCCTACACTATGATCACCTCCTCCTCCCCCCTACACTATGATCACCTCCTCCTCCTATACTATGATCACCTCCTCCTCCCCCCTACACTATGATCTCCTCCTCCCCTCCCCCTACACTATGATCACCTCCTCCTCCCCCCCTACACTATGATCACCTCCTCCTCCTCCCCCTACACTATGATCACCTCCTCCTCCTACACTATGATCCCCTCCTCCTCCTACACTTTGATCACCTCCTCCTCCTCCCCCACCACTATGATCACCTCCTCCTCCCCCCTACACTATGATCACCTCCTCCTCCTCCTACACTATGATCACCTCCTCCTCCCCCTACACTATGATCACCTCCTCCTCCTCCTACACTATGATCACCTCTCCCCCCCCTACACTATGATCACCTCCTCTTCCTCCCCCTACACAATATGATCACCTCCCCTCCTCCCCCCTACAACTATTGATCACCTCCTCCTCCTACACTATGATCACCTCCTCCTCCCCCTACACTATGATCACCTCCTCCTCCCCCTACACTATGATCACAATCCTCCTCCTCCTACACTATGATCACCTCCTCCTCCCCCTACACTATGATCACCTCCTCCTCCCCCCCTACACTATGATCACCTCCTCCTCCTCCCCCTACACTATGATCACCTCCTCCTCCTACACTATGATCACCTCCTCCCCTCCCCCTACACTATGATCACCTCCTCCTCCTACACTATGATCACCTCCTCCTCCCCCCTACACTATGATCACCTCCTCCTCCTCCTACACTATGATCACCTCCTCCTCCCCCCTACACTATGATCACCTCCTCCTCCCCCTACACTATGATCACCTCCTCCTCCCCCTACACTATGATCACCTCCTCCTCATCCCCCCCCCCCTACACTATGATCACCTCCTCCCCCCCTACACTATGATCACCTCCTCCTCCTCCCCCTACACTATGATCACCTCCTCCTCCTCCCTCTACACTATGATCACCTCCTCCTCCCCCTACACTATGATCACCTCCTCCTCCTCCTACACTATGATCACCTCCTCCCCCCTACACTATGATCACCTCCTCCCCCCCTACACTATGATCACCTCCTCCTCCCCCCTACACTATGATCACCTCCTACTCCCCCTACACTATGTTCACCTCCTCCTGCCCCTACACTATGATCACCTCCTCCTCCCCCTACACTATGATTACTTCCTCCTCCTCCTCCCCCTACACTATGATCACCTCCTCCTCCCCCTACACTATGATCACCTCCTCCTCCTCCTCCTACACTATGATCACCTCCTCCTCCCCCTACACTATGATCACCTCCTCCCCCTACACTATGATTACCTCCTCCTCCTACACTATGATCACCTCCTCCTCCCTACACTATGATCACCTCCTCCTCCTACACTATGATCACCTCCTCCCCCTACACTATGATCACCTCCTCCTCCTCCCCCTACACTATGATCACCTCCTCCTCCTACACTATGATCACCTCCTCCCCCTACACTATGATCACCTCCTCCTCCTCCCCCTACACTATGATCACCTCCTCCTCCTCCTACACTATGATCACCTCCTCCTCCCTACACTATGATCACCTCCTCCCCCTACACTATGATCACCTCCTCCTCCTCCCCCTACACTATGATCACCTCCTCCCCCTACACTATGATCACCTCCTCCTCCTCCCCCCCCTACACTATGATCACCTCCTCCTCCTCCTACACTATGATCACCTCCTCCTCCCCCTACACTATGATCACCTCCTCCTCCCCCTACACTATGATCACCTCCTCCTCCCCCTACACTATGATCACCTCCTCCTCCCCCTACACTATGATCACCTCCTCCTCCCCCCTACACTATGATCACCTCCTCCTCCTCCCCCTACACTATGATCACCTCCTCCTCCTCCCCCTACACTATGATCACCTCCTCCTCCTCCCCCTACACTATGATCACCTCCTCCTCCTCCCTCTACACTATGATCACCTCCTCCTACACTATGATCACCTCCTCCTCCTCCCCCTACACTATGATCACCTCCTCCTCCTCCCCCTACACTATGATCACCTCCTCCTCCTCCCCCTACACTATGATCACCTCCTCCTCCTCCCCCTACACTATGATCACCTCCTCCTCCTCCCCCTACACTATGATCACCTCCTCCTCCTCCCCCTACACTATGATCACCTCCTCCTCCTCCCCCTACACTATGATCACCTCCTCCTCCTCCCCCTACACTATGATCACCTCCTCCCCTCCCCCTACACTATGATCTCCTCCTCCTCCTCCCCCTACATTATGATCACCTCCTCCTCCCCCCCTACACTATGATCACCTCCTCCTCCCCCTACATTATGATCACCTCCTCCTCCCCCTACACTATGATCACCTCCTCCTCCCCCTACACTATGATCACCTCCTCCTCCCCCTACACTATGATCACCTCCTCCTCCCCCTACACTATGATCACCTCCTCCTCCCCCTACACTATGATCACCTCCTCCTCCCCCTACACTATGATCACCTCCTCCTCCCCCTACACTATGATCACCTCCTCCCCCTACACTATGATCACCTCCTCCCCCCCTACACTATGATCACCTCCTCCTCCCCCTACACTATGAGCACCTCCTCCCCTCCCCCTACACTATGATCTCCTCCTCCTCCCCCTACATTATGATCACCTCCTCCTCCTCCCCCTACACTATGATCACCGCCTCCCCCCCCTACACTATGATCACCTCCTCCCCCTACACTATGATCACCTCCTCCTCCTCCTCCCTACACTATGATCACCTCCTCCTCCTATACTATGATCACCTCCTCCTCCCCCTACACTATGCTCACCTCCTCCTCCCCCCTACACTATGATCACCTCCTCCTCCTCCTACACTATGATCACCTCCTCCCCCCCCTACACTATGATCACCTCCCCCCCCCTACACTATGATCACCTCCTCCTCCCCCCCCTACACTATGATCACCTCCTCCTCCTACAACTATGATCACCTCCTCCTCCTCCTCCTACACTATGATCACCTCCTCCTCCTCCCCCCCTACACTATGATCACCTCCTCCTCCTCCTCCTACACTATGATCACCTCCTCCTCCCCCCCCCTACACTATGATCACCTCCTCCTCCCCCCCCCTACACTATGATCACCTCCTCCCCTCCCCCTACACTATGATCTCCTCCTCCTCCCCCTACACTATGACCACCTCCTCCTCCTCCCCCTACACTATGATCACCTCCTCCCCCTACACTATGATCTCCTCCTCCTCCCCCTACACTATGACCACCTCCTCCTCCTCCCCCTACACTATGATCACCTCCTCCCCCTACACTATGATCTCCTCCTCCTCCCCCTACATTATGATCACCTCCTCCTCCCCCTACACTATGATCTCCTCCTCCTCCTCCCCCTACACTATGATCACCTCCTCCTCCTCCCCCTACACTATGATCACCTCCTCCTCCTCCCCCTACACTATGATCACCTCCTCCTCCTCCCCCTACACTATGATCTCCTCCTCCTCCTCCCCCTACACTATGATCACCTCCTCCTCCTCCCCCCTACACTATGATCACCTCCTCCTCCTCCCCCTACACTATGATCACCTCCTCCTCCTCCCCCTACACTATGATCACCTCCTCCTCCTCCCCCCTACACTATGATCACCTCCCCCCCCCCTACACTATGATCACCTCCTCCTCCTCCCCCTACACTATGATCACCTCCTCCTCCCCCTACACTATGATCACCTCCTCCTCCTCCCCCTACACTATGATCACCTCCTCTTCCTCCTCCTACACTATGATCACCTCCTCCTCCCCCTACACTATGATCACCTCCTCCTCCCCCTACACTATGATCACCTCCTCCTCCCCCTACACTCTGATCACCTCCTCCTCCTCCCCCTACACTATGATCACCTCCTCCTCCTCCTCCCCCCTACACTATGATCACCTCCTCTTCCTCCCCCTACACTATGATCACCTCCTCCTCCTCTCATATAACTGGATCTTCCCCAATGCATAACTGATCCTACTATATGTCTATCTCTTCTCCATTATATAACCCCTCCTCCTACATCACTGACTACGTAAATCTGTATTTGGCTCCTCCCCTGTGTCATCTTCCCTGGCTCCGCCCCTTCGTTCTTGCCTCGCCCAGCGTGATTTCTCGTTCTAGCAGAGGGGCGGAGCTGAGCATCATGTGATCCACTGACGCGGAAGAAGCTGAGGTGGAGCAGGAGCCCCGCGGTTGTGGACAAGTAACATCGTGTGGTTTTATCCTCCTCCCCCTCACGGTGCTGACGTCACGTCTCTCCCGGAATAAGTGACGGTGACCGAGAAGTGGAGCGAGCGGCCGCCAGAGGTCAGTGTCCTCCCGTGTGTGGCTGCTCTTACTACTGAAGACCACTAGAGGGCGTGCTCTACACACAGATCTATGTACGGCAGATATCCGTGCAGGTGAGGATACAAGCCACTAGAGGGCATGCTCTACACACAGATCTATGTACGGCAGATATCCGTGCAGGTGAGGATACAAGCCACTAGAGGGCGTGCTCTACACACAGATTTATGTACGGCAGATATCCGTGCAGGTGAGGATACAAGCCACTAGAGGGCGTGCTCTACACACAGATCTATGTACGGCAGATATCCGTGCAGGTGAGGATACAAGCCACTAGAGGGCATGCTCTACACACAGATCTATGTACGGCAGATATCCGTGCAGGTGAGGATACAAGCCACTAGAGGGCGTGCTCTACACACAGATCTATGTACGGCAGATATCCGTGCAGGTGAGGATAGATGCCACTAGAGGGCGTGCTCTACACACAGATCTATGTACGGCAGATATCCGTGCAGGTGAGGATAGATGCCACTAGAGGGCGTGCTCTACACACAGATCTATGTACGGCAGATATCCGTGCAGGTGAGGATAGATGCCACTAGAGGGCGTGCTCTACACACAGATCTATGTACGGCAGATATCCGTGCAGGTGAGGATAGATGCCACTAGAGGGCGTGCTCTACACACAGATCTATGTACGGCAGATATCCGTGCAGGTGAGGATAGATGCCACTAGAGGGCGTGCTCTACACACAGATCTATGTACGGCAGATATCCGTGCAGGTGAGGATAGATGCCACTAGAGGGCGTGCTCTACACACAGATCTATGTACGGCAGATATCCGTGCAGGTGAGGATAGATGCCACTAGAGGGCGTGCTCTACACACAGATCTATGTACGGCAGATATCCGTGCAGGTGAGGATAGATGCCACTAGAGGGTGTGCTCTACACACAGATCTATGTACGGCAGATATCCGTGCAGAGGAGGATACAAGCCACTAGAGGGTGTGCTCTACACACAGATCTATGTACGGCAGATATCCGTGCAGGTGAGGATAGAAGCCACTAGAGGGCGTGCACTACACACAGATCTATGTACGGCAGATATCCGTTCAGGTGAGGATACAAGCCACTAGAGGGCGTGCTCTACACACAGATCTATGTACGGCAGATATCCGTGCAGGTGAGGATAGATGACACTAGAGGGCGTGCTCTACACACAGATCTATGTACGGCAGATATCCGTGCAGGTGAGGATAGATGCCACTAGGGGGCGTGCTCTACACACAGATCTATGTACGGCAGATATCCGTGCAGGTGAGGATAGATGCCACTAGAGGGCGTGCTCTACACACAGATCTATGTACGGCAGATATCCGTGCAGGTTAGGATAGATGCCACTAGAGGGTGTGCTCTACACACAGATCTATGTACGGCAGATATCCGTGCAGAGGAGGATACAAGCCACTAGAGGGTGTGCTCTACACACAGATCTATGTACGGCAGATATCCGTGCAGGTGAGGATAGAAGCCACTAGAGGGCGTGCACTACACACAGATCTATGTACGGCAGATATCCGTTCAGGTGAGGATACAAGCCACTAGAGGGCGTGCTCTACACACAGATCTATGTACGGCAGATATCCGTGCAGGTGAGGATAGATGACACTAGAGGGCGTGCTCTACACACAGATCTATGTACGGCAGATATCCGTGCAGGTGAGGATAGATGCCACTAGGGGGCGTGCTCTACACACAGATCTATGTACGGCAGATATCCGTGCAGGTGAGGATAGATGCCACTAGAGGGCGTGCTCTACACACAGATCTATGTACGGCAGATATCCGTGCAGGTGAGGATAGATGCCACTAGAGGGCGTGCTCTACACACAGATCTATGTACGGCAGATATCCGTGCAGGTGAGGATACAAGCCACTAGAGGGCGTGCTCTACACACAGATCTATGTACGGCAGATATCCGTGCAGGTGAGGATAGATGCCACTAGAGGGCGTGCTCTACACACATATCTTTGTACGGCAGATATCCGTGCAGGTGAGGATAGATGCCACTAGAGGGCGTGCTCTACACACAGATCTATGTACGGCAGATATCCGTGCAGGTGAGGATAGATGCCACTAGAGGGCGTGCTCTACACACAGATCTATGTAGGGCAGATATCCGTGCAGGTGAGGATACAAGCCACTAGAGGGCGTGCACTACACACAGATCTATGTACGGCAGATATCCGTGCAGGTGAGGATAGAAGCCACTAGAGGGCGTGCTCTACACACAGATCTATGTACGGCAGATATCCGTGCAGGTGAGGATAGATGCCACTAGAGGGCGTGCTCTACACACAGATCTATGTACGGCAGATATCCGTGCAGGTGAGGTTAGATGCCAATAGAGGGCGTGCTCTACACACAGATCTATGTACGGCAGATATCTGTGCAGGTGAGGATAGATGCCACTAGGGGGCGTGCTCTACACACAGATCTATGTACAGCAGATATCCGTGCAGGTGAGGATAGATGCCACTAGAGGGCGAGCACTACACACAGATCTATGTACGGCAGATATCCGTGCAGGTGAGGATAGATGCCACTAGAGGGCGTGCTCTACACACAGATCTATGTAGGGCAGATATCCGTGCAGGTGAGGATAGATGCCACTAGAGGGCGTGCACTACACACAGATCTATGTACTGCAGATATCCGTGCAGGTGAGGATAGATGCCACTAGAGGGCGTGCTCTACACACAGATCTATGTACGGCAGATATCCGTGCAGGTGAGGATAGAAGCCACAAGAGGGCGTGCTCTACACACAGATCTAAGTACGGCAAATATCCGTGCAGGTGAGGATACCAGCCACTAGAGGGCGTGCACTACACACAGATCTATGTACGGCAGATATCTGTGCAGGTGAGGGTACAAGCCACTAGAGGGCGTGCACTACACACAGATCTATGTACGGCAGATATCCGTGCAGGGAAGGATAGATGCCACTAGAGGGCGTGCACTACACACAGATCTATGTACGGCAGATATCCGTGCAGGTGAGGATACAAGCCACTAGAGGGCGAGCACTACACACAGATCTATGTACGGCAGATATCCGTGCAGGTGAGGATAGATGCCACTAGAAGGCGTGCTCTACACACAGATCTATGTAGGGCAGATATCCATGCAGGTGAGGATAGATGCCACTAGAGGGCGTGCACTACACACAGATCTATGTACGGCAGATATCCGTGCAGGTGAGGATAGATGCCACTAGAGGGCGTGCTCTACACACAGATGTATGTACGGCAGATATCCATGCAGGTGAGGATACAAGCCACTAGAGGGCGTGCTCTACACACAGATCTATGTACGGCAGATATCCGTGCAGGTGAAGATACAAGCCACTAGAGGGCGTGCTCTACACACAGATCTATGTACGGCAGATATCTGTGCAGGTGAGGATAGATGCCACTAGGGGGCGTGCTCTACACACAGATCTATGTAGGGCAGATATCCGTGCAGGTGAGGATAGATGCCACTAGAGGGCGTGCTCTACACACAGATCTATGTACGGCAGATATCCGTGCAGGTGAGGATAGATGCCACTAGAGGGCGAGCACTACACACAGATCTATGTATGGCAGATATCCGTGCAGGTGAGGATAGATGCCACTCGAGGGCGTGCTCTACACACAGATCTATGTATGGCAGATATCCGTGCAGATATCCGTGCAGGTGAGGATACAAGCCACTAGAGGGCGTGCTCTACACACAGATCTATGTACGGCAGATAACCGTGCAGGGGAGGATAGATACCACTAGAGGGCGTGCTCTACACACAGATCTAAGAACGGCAGATATTCGTGCAGGTGAGGATACAAGCCACTAGAGGGCGTGCTCTACACACAGATCTATGTACGGCAGATATCCGTGCAGGTGAGGATAGATGCCACTAGAGGGCGTGCACTACACACAGATCTATGTACGGCAGATATCCGTGCAGGGAAGGATAGATGCCACTAGAGGGCGTGCTCTACACACAGATCTATGTACGGCAGATATCCGTGCAGGGAAGGATAGATGCCACTAGAGGGCGTGCACTACACACAGATCTATGTACGGCAGATATCCGTGCAGGTGAGGATAGATGCCACTAGAGGGCGTGCTCTACACACCGATCTATGTACGGCAGATATCCGTGCAGGTGAGGATAGAAGCCACTATAGGGCGTGCTCTACACACAGATCTATGTACGGCAGATATCCGTGCAGGTGAGGTAGATGCCACTAGAGGGCGTGCTCTACACACAGATCTATGTACGGCAGATATCCGTGCAGGTGAGGATAGATGCCACTAGAGGGCGTGCTCTACACACAGATCTATGTACGGCAGATATCCGTGCAGGTGAGGATAGATGCCACTAGAGGGTGTGCTCTACACACAGATCTATGTACGGCAGATATCCGTGCAGGTGAGGATACAAGCCACTAGAGGGCGTGCACTACACACAGATCTATGTACGGCAGATATCCGTGCAGGTGAGGATAGATGCCACTAGAGGGCGTGCTCTACACACCGATCTATGTACGGCAGATATCCGTGCAGGTGAGGATAGAAGCCACTATAGGGCGTGCTCTACACACAGATCTATGTACGGCAGATATCCGTGCAGGTGAGGATAGATGCCACTAGAGGGCGTGCTCTACACACAGATCTATGTACGGCAGATATCCGTGCAGGTGAGGATAGATGCCACTAGAGGGCGTGCTCTACACACAGATCTATGTAGGGCAGATATCCGTGCAGGTGAGGATAGATGCCACTAGAGGGCGTGCTCTACACACAGATCTATGTACGGCAGATATCCGTGCAGGTGAGGATAGATGCCACTAGAGGGCGTGCTCTACACACAGATCTATGTACGGCAGATATCCGTGCAGGTGAGGATACAAGCCACTAGAGGGCGTGCACTACACACAGATCTATGTACGGCAGATATCCGTGCAGGGAAGGATAGATGCCACTAGAGGGCGTGCTCTACACACAGATGTATGTACGGCAGTTATCCGTGCAGATGAGGATAAAAGCCACTAGAGGGCGTGCTCTACACACAGATCTATGTACGGCAGATATCCGTGCAGGTGAGGATAGATGCCACTAGAGGGCGTGCTCTACACACAGATCTATGTACGGCAGATATCCGTGCAGGTGAGGATAGATGCCACTAGAGGGCGTGCTCTACACACAGATCTATGTAGGGCAGATATCCGTGCAGGTGAGGATACAAGCCACTAGAGGGCGTGCACTACACACAGATCTATGTACGGCAGATATCCGTGCAGGTGAGGATAGAAGCCACTAGAGGGCGTGCTCTACACACAGATCTATGTACGGCAGATATCCGTGCAGGTGAGGATAGATGCCACTAGAGGGCGTGCTCTACACACAGATCTATGTACGGCAGATATCCGTGCAGGTGAGGTTAGATGCCAATAGAGGGCGTGCTCTACACACAGATCTATGTACGGCAGATATCTGTGCAGGTGAGGATAGATGCCACAAGAGGGCGTGCTCTACACACAGATCTAAGTACGGCAGATATCCGTGCAGGTGAGGATACCAGCCACTAGAGGGCGTGCTCTACACACAGATCTATGTACGGCAGATATCCGTGCAGGTGAGGATAGATGCCACTAGAGGGCGTGCACTACACACAGATCTATGTACGGCAGATATCCGTGCAGGTGAGGATAGATGCCACTAGAGGGCGTGCACTACACACAGATCTATGTACGGCAGATATCCGTGCAGGTGAGGATACAAGCCACTAGAGGGCGTGCACTACACACAGATCTATGTACGGCAGATATCTGTGCAGGTGAGGGTACAAGCCACTAGAGGGCGTGCACTACACACAGATCTATGTACGGCAGATATCCGTGCAGGTGAGGATACAAGCCACTAGAGGGCGTGCACTACACACAGATCTATGTACGGCAGATATCCGTGCAGGTGAGGATAGAAGCCACTAGAGGGCGTGCACTACACACAGATCTATGTACGGCAGATATCCGTTCAGGTGAGGATACAAGCCACTAGAGGGCTTGCTCTACACACAGATCTATGTACGGCAGATATCCGTGCAGGTGAGGATAGATGCCACTAGAGGGCGTGCACTACACACAGATCTATGTACGGCAGATATCCGTGCAGGTGAGGATAGATGCCACTAGAGGGCGTGCACTACACACAGATCTATGTACGGCAGATATCCGTGCAGGTGAGGATAGATGCCACTAGAGGGCGTGCTCTACACACAGATCTATGTACGGCAGATATCCGTGCAGGTGAGGATAGATGCCACTAGAGGGCGTGCTCTACACACAGATCTATGTACGGCAGATATCCGTGCAGGTGAGGATAGATGCCACTAGAGGGCGTGCTCTACACACAGATCTATGTACGGCAGATATCCGTGCAGGTGAGGATACAAGCCACTAGAGGGCGTGCACTACACACAGATCTATGTACGGCAGATATCTGTGCAGGTGAGGGTACAAGCCACTAGAGGGCGTGCACTACACACAGATCTATGTACGGCAGATATCCGTGCAGGGAAGGATAGATGCCACTAGAGGGCGTGCACTACACACAGATCTATGTACGGCAGATATCCGTGCAGGTGAGGATACAAGCCACTAGAGGGCGAGCACTACACACAGATCTATGTACGGCAGATATCCGTGCAGGTGAGGATAGATGCCACTAGAAGGGCGTGCTCTACACACAGATCTATGTAGGGCAGATATCCATGCAGGTGAGGATAGATGCCACTAGAGGGCGTGCACTACACACAGATCTATGTACGGCAGATATCCGTGCAGGTGAGGATAGATGCCACTAGAGGGCGTGCTCTACACACAGATGTATGTACGGCAGATATCCATGCAGGTGAGGATACAAGCCACTAGAGGGCGTGCTCTACACACAGATCTATGTACGGCAGATATCCGTGCAGGTGAGGATACAAGCCACTAGAGGGCGTGCTCTACACACAGATCTATGTACGGCAGATATCTGTGCAGGTGAGGATAGATGCCACTAGGGGGCGTGCTCTACACACAGATCTATGTAGGGCAGATATCCGTGCAGGTGAGAATAGATGCCACTAGAGGGCGTGCTCTACACACAGATCTATGTACGGCAGATATCCGTGCAGGTGAGGATAGATGCCACTAGAGGGCGAGCACTACACACAGATCTATGTATGGCAGATATCCGTGCAGGTGAGGATAGATGCCACTAGAGGGCGTGCTCTACACACAGATCTATGTATGGCAGATATCCGTGCAGATATCCGTGCAGGTGAGGATAGAAGCCACTAGAGGGCGTGCTCTACACACAGATCTAAGAACGGCAGATATTCGTGCAGGTGAGGATACAAGCCACTAGAGGGCGTGCTCTACACACAGATCTATGTACGGCAGATATCCGTGCAGGTGAGGATAGATGCCACTAGAGGGCGTGCACTACACACAGATCTATGTACGGCAGATATCCGTGCAGGGAAGGATAGATGCCACTAGAGGGCGTGCTCTACACACAGATCTATGTACGGCAGATATCCGTGCAGGGAAGGATAGATGCCACTAGAGGGCGTGCACTACACACAGATCTATGTACGGCAGATATCCGTGCAGGTGAGGATAGATGCCACTAGAGGGCGTGCTCTACACACCGATCTATGTACGGCAGATATCCGTGCAGGTGAGGATAGAAGCCACTATAGGGCGTGCTCTACACACAGATCTATGTACGGCAGATATCCGTGCAGGTGAGGATAGATGCCACTAGAGGGCGTGCTCTACACACAGATCTATGTACGGCAGATATCCGTGCAGGTGAGGATAGATGCCACTAGAGGGCGTGCTCTACACACAGATCTATGTACGGCAGATATCCGTGCAGGTGAGGATAGATGCCACTAGAGGGCGTGCTCTACACACAGATCTATGTACGGCAGATATCCGTGCAGGTGAGGATACAAGCCACTAGAGGGCGTGCACTACACACAGATCTATGTACGGCAGATATCCGTGCAGGTGAGGATAGATGCCACTAGAGGGCGTGCTCTACACACCGATCTATGTACGGCAGATATCCGTGCAGGTGAGGATAGAAGCCACTATAGGGCGTGCTCTACACACAGATCTATGTACGGCAGATATCCGTGCAGGTGAGGATAGATGCCACTAGAGGGCGTGCTCTACACACAGATCTATGTACGGCAGATATCCGTGCAGGTGAGGATAGATGCCACTAGAGGGCGTGCTCTACACACAGAATCTATGTACGGCAGATATCCGTGCAGGTGAGGATAGATGCCACTAGAGGGCGTGCTCTACACACAGATCTATGTACGGCAGATATCCGTGCAGGTGAGGATACAAGCCACTAGAGGGCGTGCACTACACACAGATCTATGTACGGCAGATATCCGTGCAGGTGAGGATAGATGCCACTAGAGGGCGTGCTCTACACACAGATCTATGTACGGCAGATATCCGTGCAGGGAAGGATAGATGCCACTAGAGAGCGTGCTCTACACACAGATCTATGTAGGGCAGATATCCGTGCAGGTGAGGATAGATGCCACTAGAGGGCGTGCTCTACACACAGATCTATGTAGGGCAGATATCCGTGAAGGTGAGGATAGATGCCACTAGAGGGCGTGCTCTACACACAGATCTATGTACGGCAGATATCCGTGCAGGTGAGGATAGATGCCACTAGAGGGCGTGCACTACACACAGATCTATGTACAGCAGATATCCGTGCAGGTGAGGATAGATGCCACTAGAGAGTGTGCTCTACACACAGATCTATGTACGGCAGATATCCGTGCAGGGAAGGATAGATGCCACTAGAGGGCGTGCTCTACACACAGATGTATGTACGGCAGATATCCGTGCAGATGAGGATAAAAGCCACTAGAGGGCGTGCTCTACACACAGATCTATGTACGGCAGATATCCGTGCAGGGAAGGATAGATGCCACTAGAGGGCGTGCTCTACACACAGATCTATGTACGGCAGATATCCGTGCAGAGGAGGATACAAGCCATCAGAGGGCGTGCTCTACACACAGATCTATGTACGGCAGATATCCGTGCAGGTGAGGATAGATGCCACTAGAGGGCGTGCTCTACACACAGATCTACGTACTGCAGATATCCGTGCAGGTGAGGATAGATGCCACTAGAGGGCGTGCTCTATACACAGATCTATGTATGGCAGATATCTGTGCAGGTGAAGATAGATGCCACTAGAGGGCGTGCTCTACACACAGATCTATGTACGGCAGATATCCGTGCAGGTGAGGATAGATGCCACTAGAGGGCGTGCTCTACACACAGATCTATGTACGGCAGATATCCGTGCAGGTGAGGATAGATGCCACTAGAGGGCGTGCTCTACACACAGATCTATGTACGGCAGATATCCGTGCAGGTGAGAATAGATGCCACTAGAGGGCGTGCACTACACACAGATCTATGTACGGCAGATATCCGTGCAGGGTGAGGATAGATGCCACTAGAGGGCGTGCTCTACACACAGATCTATGTACGGCAGATATCCGTGCAGGTGAGGATAGATGCCACTAGAGGGCGTGCTCTACACACAGATCTATGTAGGGCAGATATCCGTGCAGATGAGGATAAAAGCCACTAGAGGGCGTGCTCTACACACAGATCTATGTACGGCAGATATTCGTGCAGGGAAGGATAGATGCCACTAGAGGGCGTGCTCTACACACAGATCTATGTACGGCAGATATCCGTGCAGGTGAGGATAGATGCCACTAGAGGGCGTGCTCTATACACAGATCTATGTATGGCAGATATCCGTGCAGGTGAGGATAGCTGCCACTAGAGGGCGTGCACTACACACAGATCTATGTACGGCAGATATCCGTGCAGGTGAGGATAGATGCCACTAGAGGGCGTGCTCTACACACAGATCTATGTACGGCAGATATCCGTGCAGGTGAGGATAGATGCCACTAGAGGGCGTGCACTACACACAGATCTATGTATGGCAGATATCCCTGCAGATGAGGATAGAAGCCACTAGAGGGCGTGCTCTACACACAGATCTATGTACGGCAGATATCCGTGCAGGGAAGGATAGATGCCACTAGAGGGCGTGCTCTACACACAGATCTATGTACGGCAGATATCCGTGCAGAGGAGGATACAAGCCACTAGAGGGCGTGCTCTACACACAGATCTATGTACGGCAGATATCCGTGCAGGTGAGGATAGATGCCACTAGAGGGCGTGCTCTACACACAGATCTACGTACTGCAGATATCCGTGCAGGTGAGGATAGATGCCACTAGAGGGCGTGCTCTACACACAGATCTATGTACGGCAGATATCCGTGCAGGTGAGGATAGATGACACTAGAGGGCGTGCACTACACACAGATCTATGTACGGCAGATATCCGTGCAGGTGAGGATAGATGACACTAGAGGGCGTGCTCTACACACAGATCTATGTACGGCAGATATCCGTGCAGGTGAGGATAGATGCCACTAGAGGGCGTGCTCTACACACAGATCTATGTACGGCAGATATCCGTGCAGGTGAGGATAGATGACACTAGAGAGCGTTCTCTACACACAGATCTATGTACGGCAGATATCCGTGCAGGTGAGGATAGATGACACTAGAGGGCGTGCTCTACACACAGATCTATGTACGGCAGATATCCGTGCAGGTGAGGATAGATGCCACTAGAGGGCGTGCTCTACACACAGATCTACGTACGGCAGATATCCGTGCAGGTGAGGATAGATGCCACTAGAGGGCGTGCTCTATACACAGATCTATGTATGGCAGATATCCGTGCAGGTGAGGATAGATGCCACTAGAGGGCGTGCTCTACACACAGATCTATGTACGGCAGATATCCGTGCAGGTGAGGATAGATGCCACTAGAGGGCGTGCTCTACACACAGATCTATGTACGGCAGATATCCGTGCAGGTGAGGATAGATGCCACTAGAGGGCGTGCTCTACACACAGATCTACGTACGGCAGATATCCGTGCAGGTGAGGATAGATGCCACTAGAGGGCGTGCTCTATACACAGATCTATGTATGGCAGATATCCGTGCAGGTGAGGATAGATGCCACTAGAGGGCGTGCTCTACACACAGATCTATGTACGGCAGATATCCGTGCAGGTGAGGATAGATGCCACTAGAGGGCGTGCTCTACACACAGATCTATGTACGGCAGATATCCGTGCAGGTGAGGATAGATGCCACTAGAGGGCGTGCACTACACACAGATCTATGTATGGCAGATATCCCTGCAGATGAGGATAGAAGCCACTAGAGGGCGTGCTCTACACACAGATCTATGTACGGCAGATATCCGTGCAGGGAAGGATAGATGCCACTAGAGGGCGTGCTCTACACACAGATCTATGTACGGCAGATATCCGTGCAGAGGAGGATACAAGCCACTAGAGGGCGTGCTCTACACACAGATCTATGTACGGCAGATATCCGTGCAGGTGAGGATAGATGCCACTAGAGGGCGTGCTCTACACACAGATCTACGTACTGCAGATATCCGTGCAGGTGAGGATAGATGCCACTAGAGGGCGTGCTCTACACACAGATCTATGTACGGCAGATATCCGTGCAGGTGAGGATAGATGACACTAGAGGGCGTGCACTACACACAGATCTATGTACGGCAGATATCCGTGCAGGTGAGGATAGATGACACTAGAGGGCCGTGCTCTACACACAGATCTATGTACGGCAGATATCCGTGCAGGTGAGGATAGATGCCACTAGAGAGCGTTCTCTACACACAGATCTATGTACGGCAGATATCCGTGCAGGTGAGGATAGATGACACTAGAGGGCGTGCTCTACACACAGATCTATGTACGGCAGATATCCGTGCAGGTGAGGATAGATGCCACTAGAGGGCGTGCTCTACACACAGATCTACGTACGGCAGATATCCGTGCAGGTGAGGATAGATGCCACTAGAGGGCGTGCTCTATACACAGATCTATGTATGGCAGATATCCGTGCAGGTGAGGATAGATGCCACTAGAGGGCGTGCTCTACACACAGATCTATGTACGGCAGATATCCGTGCAGGTGAGGATAGATGCCACTAGAGGGCGTGCTCTACACACAGATCTATGTACGGCAGATATCCGTGCAGGGAAGGATAGATGCCACTAGAGAGCGTGCTCTACACACAGATCTATGTAGGGCAGATATCCGTGCAGGTGAGGATAGATGCCACTAGAGGGCGTGCTCTACACACAGATCTATGTAGGGCAGATATCCGTGAAGGTGAGGATAGATGCCACTAGAGGGCGTGCACTACACACAGATCTATGTACAGCAGATATCCGTGCAGGTGAGGATAGATGCCACTAGAGAGTGTGCTCTACACACAGATCTATGTACGGCAGATATCCGTGCAGGGAAGGATAGATGCCACTAGAGGGCGTGCTCTACACACAGATGTATGTACGGCAGATATCCGTGCAGATGAGGATAAAAGCCCATAGAGGGCGTGCTCTACACACAGATCTATGTACGGCAGATATCCGTGCTGGGAAGGATAGATGCCACTAGAGGGCGTGCTCTACACACAGATCTATGTACGGCAGATATCCGTGCAGAGGAGGATACAAGCCATCAGAGGGCGTGCTCTACACACAGATCTATGTACGGCAGATATCCGTGCAGGTGAGGATAGATGCCACTAGAGGGCGTGCTCTACACACAGATCTACGTACTGCAGATATCCGTGCAGGTGAGGATAGATGCCACTAGAGGGCGTGCTCTATACACAGATCTATGTATGGCAGATATCTGTGCAGGTGAAGATAGATGCCACTAGAGGGCGTGCTCTACACACAGATCTATGTACGGCAGATATCCGTGCAGGTGAGGATAGATGCCACTAGAGGGCGTGCTCTACACACAGATCTATGTACGGCAGATATCCGTGCAGGTGAGAATAGATGCCACTAGAGGGCGTGCACTACACACAGATCTATGTACGGCAGATATCCGTGCAGGTGAGGATAGATGCCACTAGAGGGCGTGCTCTACACACAGATCTATGTACGGCAGATATCTGTGCAGGTGAGGATAGATGCCACTAGAGGGCGTGCTCTACACACAGATCTATGTAGGGCAGATATCCGTGCAGATGAGGATAAAAGCCACTAGAGGGCGTGCTCTACACACAGATCTATGTACGGCAGATATTCGTGCAGGGAAGGATAGATGCCACTAGAGGGCGTGCTCTACACACAGATCTATGTACGGCAGATATCCGTGCAGGTGAGGATAGATGCCACTAGAGGGCGTGCTCTATACACAGATCTATGTATGGCAGATATCCGTGCAGGTGAGGATAGATGCCACTAGAGGGCGTGCTCTACACACAGATCTATGTACGGCAGATATCCGTGCAGGTGAGGATAGATGCCACTAGAGGGCGTGCTCTACACACAGATCTATGTACGGCAGATATCCGTGCAGGTGAGGATAGATGCCACTAGAGGGCGTGCACTACACACAGATCTATGTATGGCAGATATCCCTGCAGATGAGGATAGAAGCCACTAGAGGGCGTGCTCTACACACAGATCTATGTACGGCAGATATCCGTGCAGGGAAGGATAGATGCCACTAGAGGGCGTGCTCTACACACAGATCTATGTACGGCAGATATCCGTGCAGAGGAGGATACAAGCCACTAGAGGGCGTGCTCTACACACAGATCTATGTACGGCAGATATCCGTGCAGGTGAGGATAGATGCCACTAGAGGGCGTGCTCTACACACAGATCTACGTACTGCAGATATCCGTGCAGGTGAGGATAGATGCCACTAGAGGGCGTGCTCTACACACAGATCTATGTACGGCAGATATCCGTGCAGGTGAGGATAGATGACACTAGAGGGCGTGCACTACACACAGATCTATGTACGGCAGATATCCGTGCAGGTGAGGATAGATGACACTAGAGGGCGTGCACTACACACAGATCTATGTACGGCAGATATCCGTGCAGGTGAGGATAGATGCCACTAGAGGGCGTGCTCTACACACAGATCTATGTACGGCAGATATCCGTGCAGGTGAGGATAGATGACACTAGAGAGCGTTCTCTACACACAGATCTATGTACGGCAGATATCCGTGCAGGTGAGGATAGATGACACTAGAGGGCGTGCTCTACACACAGATCTATGTACGGCAGATATCCGTGCAGGTGAGGATAGATGCCACTAGAGGGCGTGCTCTACACACAGATCTACGTACGGCAGATATCCGTGCAGGTGAGGATAGATGCCACTAGAGGGCGTGCTCTATACACAGATCTATGTATGGCAGATATCCGTGCAGGTGAGGATAGATGCCACTAGAGGGCGTGCTCTACACACAGATCTATGTACGGCAGATATCCGTGCAGGTGAGGATAGATGCCACTAGAGGGCGTGCTCTACACACAGATCTATGTACGGCAGATATCCGTGCAGGTGAGGATAGATGCCACTAGAGGGCGTGCACTACACACAGATCTATGTATGGCAGATATCCCTGCAGATGAGGATAGAAGCCACTAGAGGGCGTGCTCTACACACAGATCTATGTACGGCAGATATCCGTGCAGGGAAGGATAGATGCCACTAGAGGGCGTGCTCTACACACAGATCTATGTACGGCAGATATCCGTGCAGAGGAGGATACAAGCCACTAGAGGGCGTGCTCTACACACAGATCTATGTACGGCAGATATCCGTGCAGGTGAGGATAGATGCCACTAGAGGGCGTGCTCTACACACAGATCTACGTACTGCAGATATCCGTGCAGGTGAGGATAGATGCCACTAGAGGGCGTGCTCTACACACAGATCTATGTACGGCAGATATCCGTGCAGGTGAGGATAGATGACACTAGAGGGCGTGCACTACACACAGATCTATGTACGGCAGATATCCGTGCAGGTGAGGATAGATGACACTAGAGGGCGTGCTCTACACACAGATCTATGTACGGCAGATATCCGTGCAGGTGAGGATAGATGCCACTAGAGAGCGTTCTCTACACACAGATCTATGTACGGCAGATATCCGTGCAGGTGAGGATAGATGACACTAGAGGGCGTGCTCTACACACAGATCTATGTACGGCAGATATCCGTGCAGGTGAGGATAGATGCCACTAGAGGGCGTGCTCTACACACAGATCTACGTACGGCAGATATCCGTGCAGGTGAGGATAGATGCCACTAGAGGGCGTGCTCTATACACAGATCTATGTATGGCAGATATCCGTGCAGGTGAGGATAGATGCCACTAGAGGGCGTGCTCTACACACAGATCTATGTACGGCAGATATCCGTGCAGGTGAGGATAGATGCCACTAGAGGGCGTGCTCTACACACAGATCTATGTACGGCAGATATCCGTGCAGGTGAGGATAGATGCCACTAGAGGGCGTGCACTACACACAGATCTATGTACGGCAGATATCCGTGCAGGTGAGGATAGATGACACTAGAGGGCGTGCTCTACACACAGATCTATGTACGGCAGATATCCGTGCAGGTGAGGATAGATGCCACTAGAGGGCGTGCTCTACACACAGATCTACGTACGGCAGATATCCGTGCAGGTGAGGATAGATGCCACTAGAGGGCGTGCTCTATACACAGATCTATGTACGGCAGATATCCGTGCAGGTGAGGATAGATGCCACTAGAGGGCGTGCTCTACACACAGATCTATGTACGGCAGATATCCGTGCAGGTGAGGATAGATGCCACTAGAGGGCGTGCTCTACACACAGATCTATGTACGGCAGATATCCGTGCAGGTGAGGATAGATGCCACTAGAGGGCGTGCACTACACACAGATCTATGTATGGCAGATATCCGTGCAGATGAGGATAGAAGCCACTAGAGGGCGTGCTCTACACACAGATCTATGTATGGCAGATATCCGTGCAGGGAAGGATAGATGCCACTAGAGGGCGTGCTCTACACACAGATCTATGTACGGCAGATATCCGTGCAGAGGAGGATACAAGCCACTAGAGGGCGTGCTCTACACACAGATCTATGTACGGCAGATATCCGTGCAGGTGAGGATAGATGCCACTAGAGGGCGTGCTCTACACACAGATCTACGTACTGCAGATATCCGTGCAGGTGAGGATAGATGCCACTAGAGGGCGTGCTCTACACACAGATCTATGTACGGCAGATATCCGTGCAGGTGAGGATAGATGACACTAGAGGGCGTGCACTACACACAGATCTATGTACGGCAGATATCCGTGCAGGTGAGGATAGATGACACTAGAGGGCGTGCTCTACACACAGATCTATGTACGGCAGATATCCGTGCAGGTGAGGATAGATGCCACTAGAGGGCGTGCTCTACACACAGATCTATGTACGGCAGATATCCGTGCAGGTGAGGATAGATGACACTAGAGAGCGTTCTCTACACACAGATCTATGTACGGCAGATATCCGTGCAGGTGAGGATAGATGACACTAGAGGGCGTGCTCTACACACAGATCTATGTACGGCAGATATCCGTGCAGGTGAGGATAGATGCCACTAGAGGGCGTGCTCTACACACAGATCTATGTACGGCAGATATCTGTGCAGGTGAGGATAGATGCCACTAGAGGGCGTGCACTACACACAGATCTATGTATGGCAGATATCCCTGCAGATGAGGATAGAAGCCACTAGAGGGCGTGCTCTACACACAGATCTATGTACGGCAGATATCCGTGCAGGTGAGGATAGATGCCACTAGAGGGCGTGCTCTACACACAGATCTATGTACGGCAGATATCCGTGCAGGTGAGGATAGATGACACTAGAGAGCGTTCTCTACACACAGATCTATGTACGGCAGATATCCGTGCAGGTGAGGATAGATGACACTAGAGGGCGTGCTCTACACACAGATCTATGTACGGCAGATATCCGTGCAGGTGAGGATAGATGACACTAGAGGGCGTGCTCTACACACAGATCTATGTACGGCAGATATCCGTGCAGGGAAGGATAGATGACACTAGAGGGCGTGCTCTACACACAGATGTATGGACTTGTGCACACGGGAGCTGTGGCTCCCTCCTTCTCTTACTGCTATTAACTCTCTGAAGTCTCTCTTTTGTTGTGTTTTTGAACCTAATGTATAGGTAGATATGTGGAGCTCCTCCTTCTCAGGTTGGGGGATGGGTAGCTGGCTCTATACTCCTGGCTCCTCCTCCTTCTCAGGTTGGGGGATGGGTAGCTGGCTCTTGACTCCCGACTCCTCCTCCTCATCAGGTTGGGGGATGGGTAGCTGGCTCTATACTCCCGCCTCCTCCTCCTTCTTAGGTTGGGGGATGGGTAGCTGGCTCTATACTCCCGCCTCCTTCTCCTTCTCAGGTTGGGGGATGGGTAGCTGGCTCTATACTCCCGCCTCCTCCTCCTCATCAGGTTGGGGGATGGGTAGCTGGCTCTATACGTTCAGATATATATATGTGAATAGGATCCTACCAACTGGGTCTCACATATGTGTTCAATCAGGCAGCTCCACAGCCAACATTCAGATTCCGTATGAAGCAACAAATGAACACGCGCCACACCAATCCGTGATTTTCAATTGCTTATTTTTTTCATTCACATTTTTCAAGGACAATTACTTGTCTCATAATGAATAAAGTCACTTAAACGTCAGCAGAGTCTCTTAGCATGCGTCCTGGTTCAGCTTGTAGCCATCAGGACACACTTCCCGGATGGGAGTAGAAGTCCAACTTCCATGCAGGGTACGCGACGTTTCGAGAGCAGCAGCTCCCTTTGTCAGGCCTATCACATGTGTGACCCATCGCCAATACATACACCCCGACCTCTCGCGAGATCTGAGATGTGTTTAAAAATAGACATAAAATAAATTAGACATCATGGAAAAACAACATATATCTAACGGAATAAACCTCCTTCTAATTACCACATCATAGTTTTTATAAGAAGACACTGAAGTTACAGGCCTCGTTTAACCCTTTCGGGTTCAGTGCTTCCATCTTAGTAATCCAATAGACTTCACGTTGTAGCAGCTTACGCTGTGTCTGTCCACTGTCCACACACTCTACCTCTTCTAATATCATCCATCTTAATTGGCTGACCTGGTGTTTACACTGATGGAAATGTCTCGCAATGCTGGTTTCTCCAAAGTTTTGTTCTTTCTCTTATTTTATACTGATTTTTTGGGCATAATTCCTTATGGCACTCCGATGCTCATTCAATCTTATTCTCACCGGTCTCATCGTCTGTCTAATATAGACTTTCCTGCAGGGACATTTTACCATGTACACTACCTGTTTAGAATTACATGTATGCCACCCCCTAATTTGAATAGGTTAACCCTTTGTGGGATGCATCACTTGATCTCCCTTAATTACGGCCCTACAGTTCTGACATGCTAAACAGGGGAAAGTACCAGTTTTCTTTGCTCTTAAGAATTTTTGTCTTGTTTTTTTACTCTTCCGCATATCTGCTCTCACCAGATAGTTGGCTAAAGTTTTGCCTTTTCTGAAAATAAATCTTGGGGTATCCCCAAACAGTCTCCCAAACTTGGGATCAGCCTGTAGGAGCCCCCAATATTTAAGACCAGTCTTTTTCACCATATTCGCATGACCATCATATGTTGTAATGAACATTGGTTTGGAACTATCTTTTTCTCTTTTCTTTTTCTTTCTAATTTCTTGTCTATTTTTCTGTCCAATTTCTTCTCCAACCTTTTCTACTTTTTGTGCGTCATACCCTCTCTCAATAAACTTCTGTTTTTTTTTATATCATATTCCTCATCTGTGCTACAAATTCTCCGGGCTCGAGTGAACTGGCTGCATGGGATCCCTCCAAACACTTGGGGTGCATGGCAGCTATCTCTAGCCGGTAAATTATTACGATCTGTCTCTTTTGAGAAGAGTTCTCAGACTACCATTTGTTTCCTTGATCACTTCTACATCCAAATAGTGAATTTTTTGTAGATCACATTCCAGCGAGAACTCAATGAGTGCGTGTCTCTGGTTGAGGTAGTGGACGTACTGCTCCACCTGCTCTTTCAATCCCTCCCACACCAGGAACACGTCGTCCACATATCTCAACCAGAGGACAACACACCCACTGAGCTCATGAGACCACACATACTCTTCCTCAAGTTTGTTCATGAATATGTTAGCAAAACTGGGTGCCACAGGGGACCCCATCGAAGTCCCCTGTAGCTGGAGGTAGTAGTCCTCCCCAAACCTGAAATAATTTTTCTTAAGGATAACGTCCAGCAAATTGGTCAGAAATCTAATCTTACCATTTTCTAAGGTGGCATCTCTACAGAGTTGTTCTCTTACTGCGACGATACCTTCATCTGTAGGGATATTCGTATACAAAGATTTAATATCTAAAGTACACAGCCAGGTATTGCATGTCACATTTAAATTCATAATTTTATCCAAAAACTCATTAGTGTCTTTCAAACAATAAGGCAATTTTGATACAATTTTTTGGAGGTAGCTATCTACATAAACTGCTAGGGGGTGAAAGATAGAATTAATCCCCGATACAATCGGGCGGCCGGGGGGAGTTTTTAAACATTTATGGACTTTAGGCAGTAGGTATAGGATGGGTACCCTTGGTGCGTTATTTTCTAAAGCTCTTTTAACTTCTATATCAATCCACCCCTCATTCATTGCCTCTTCTAGCAACGTATCAATCTCTCTCTTTTAAACAGTCCAGTCGGGTCTCCTGTAAGTTTTCTATACACTTTATCATCCTCTAACTGTCTCGTCGCCTCATTTACATATTGTTCTTTGTCCTGTATCACTGTCGCCCCCCTTTGTCCGCTTTTTTCACCACTATCCTATCGTCATTCTGTAGTGCTTTTAGTCCCCTCCATTCCTCTTCCGTCATATTCTCTCTTAGCTTACATTTCTTAGTATCCCAATTATCTAACACTTCATTGGTGCCCGCTTGCTGAAAGCTATCCAGCAGAGTACTTTGTATCAATGGATCAGTTATCCTCCTCTTTTTACTCTATTGATGTCAAAGAAATACATTTTTAATCTTAGAGTGCGGCAAAATTTATAAAAGTCCACAAGAAAATCGAACTGGTCAGTCTCATGAGTGGGCACAAAGCCCCGTCCTTTATTAATGACCCTTTTCTGAGCCTCATTCAGCTCAACCGATGAAATGTTAATCATGCGCTCACCTTTCAGATTTTCTTCTTGACTCCTGTTGTGGCACTCTTTTGATTCACTCCGGATGAATCCGAATCGCTCGGTCTCCTTCTTAGACCCCCTCTCTTTTGTTTTTTGTCTAAAAAAGGCTGATTCACTCTTCCTCCTTTCGCACCTTTGGGCGCTGTTCCAACGCTGCGATTATCGGTATCTGTAGAGAGGCTTTCAGAGCTTTCAAAATCTCTCCGGAATGCACCTGCTTTCCTAATTTTCCTCCGTTCCTCAGCCCATGTGTACACTCTATCGAGCTGGTAATCACGGGAGTCGCGCTCAAACTTAGAGATCTTGACCTGTAGAATAGAAGCTTGTAATGTAGCAATATTATTTTTCAGATCTTCCTGTATCTTGTCAATAGCATCAACCGCATGTTCTTATTTCAGCTCCTCTTCTACAGTCTGGACTTCCTTTTGCACCTCTTTAATTCCCTCTTGTAACCTTTGGATAGTTAAAAGCATTAGATCCAAGGAATACCTGTTGCCTAATGCATACCACCGTTGTATATACACTGCGTCATCGGTCAGCAAAGCAGGTGTTAGCGGACTCCTCAGTCCTCGTGGGATACGCTGTGCTTTCAGGTACTCTTAGGGTAGAAGCATGTAATAATAAGCTGGTTTCACGTTTCTTAAGTTGATTCAACTTTTTTATATAGTCAATTTCCCCTCCTTCTTGAGTTCATCTAGGGACAGACCCGCTCTTTCTGCGGCTGACAATATTTTATTCCATTCCCCCTCCGTGAACGTAAAAGTCTCTGCTATCTTATCAGTACTTTTTGAAATAGCATCAAAGGACGTCTCTTTACTTTATAAGTAGTCCAACACTTTATCACTTATAGAACAATCGGATCCTTTTTGGAGCAAATCAACAACGTTCAGATATATATATGTGAATAGGATCCTATCTTTAGCTGGCTCTATACTCCTGGCTCCTCCTCCTCAGGTTGGGGGATGGGTAGCTGGCTCTATACTCCTTGCTCCTCCTCAGGTTGGGGGATGGGTAGCTGGCTCTATACTCCTTGCTCCTCCTCCTCCTCCTCAGGTTGGGGGATGGGAAGCTGGCTCTATACTCCTTGCTCCTCCTCCTCCTCAGGTTGGGGGATGGGTAGCTGTCTCTAGACTCCTTGCTCCTCCTCCTCCTCCTCAGGTTGGGGGATGGGAAGCTGGCTCTATACTCCTTGCTCCTCCTCCTCCTCCTCCTCAGGTTGGGGGATGGGTAGCTGGCTCTATACTCCTGGCTCCTCCTCCTCAGGTTGGGGGATTGGTAGCTGTCTCTAGACTCCTAGCTTCTCCTCCTTCTCAGGTTGGGGGATGGGTAGCTGGCTCTAGACTCCTGGATCCTCCTCCTCCTCCTCAGGTTGGGGGATGGGTAGCTGGCTCTATACTCCTTGCTCCTCCTCCTCCTCCTCAGGTTGGGGGATGGCTCTATACTCCTTGCTCCTCCTCCTCCTCAGGTTGGGGGATGGGTAGCTGGCTCTATACTCCTTGCTCCTCCTCCTCCTTATGTTGGGGGATGGGTAGCTGGCACTATACTCCTGGCTCCTCCTCCTCCTCAGGTTGGGGGATGGGTATCATGTAGCAAATATAACTCTGCACTTTGCTGCAGGATAGAAAAGTCTTGGAAAAGTAGATGATGCTTTATGGAGTCACATGATGCAGGTGGGTGGTGCGTGGTGTAATAGTAGAGCTGTATGTAGACCGATCCAGGCACATAACGCTCCACACTCTGGCGCACCCTACACTTGTCGGCCACCATAGTATTCGGCAACGGCCAATGTTGTCTCTTTCTTTCTTGTCAGTGTCGGCCATGTTGGTGGGGGAGCGCAGGAACGGCAATCTCCTGGTCCAGCTGGGTCCTAAGCTACAGGCCCAGCCAGAGGAGCTCCTGCGTCAGCGATGGAGCGTGGACGGTCATGTGGAGTATCTGATCCGCTGGGCGGTGCACAACATGGAGGAGACGGCGGCCGGCAACAATGGGGCCACCTCCCAAGCGGAGAACAAGTCCTCCAGCATCCTGATGTGGATGTCAGCCGAGGAGGTGTACAGCAACTGCCCCACACTGCTGGGGAAACGCAAGCCTGAGGGGCCCGGGATCCCAGAAGAGAAGACCTCCGGGGCCCCCGATGAAGGCGCTCTGCAGGAGATGACAGAAGACGTGCGGATGTTGGTGCAGAGGGCCGCCCGGCAGATGGCGCACACTTGTGGCCCCGACTCCTCCATCCTCAACACCATCCACGTGCTGAGCGCTTACGCCAGTATTGGCTCGCTGGCCGGAGTCTTCAGGGAGACGGGAGCACTGGACCTGCTGATGAAGATGCTCTGCAACCCCGAGAAACAGATCCGCAAGAACGCCGGCAAGATGCTGCGCGCCCTGGCCTCACATGATGCAGGTGGGAGGGGCTCTGGAGATGGGGGTGGTGCATGGTGTAATAATAGAGCTCTGATGGTGTCACATGATGCAGGTGGGAGGGGCTCTGGAGATGGGGGTGGTGCATGGTGTAATAATAGAGCTCTGATGGTGTCACATGATGCAGGTGGGAGGGGCTCTGGAGATGGGGGTGGTGCATGGTGTAATAATAGAGCTCTGATGGTGTCACATGATGCAGGTGGGAGGGGCTCAGATGGATGGGAGGCTCGGCCTGATGGGTAATGGTGTATCTTGCAGGAAGTCGGGCCCAAGTCTTGTTGTCCCTCAGTCAGCAGGACGGTATAGAACAACACATGGACTTTGAGTCGCGCTTTACGCTCTTGCAGCTCTTCGCAGAGACCACCAGCTCCGAGGAACATTGCATCTGTTTTGATGGCATCCACCTCCCTCAGGTATGTGATCGTCCCGCCCCCTCCTTCGTATACACCCCTTCTCCCCCACCTGTTATAGGAGACTTGTGGCTTCTTCTGGGTGTTTGATCCCTTCCCCTTTAAACTAAAGCCTCTTCTGCCTGGATGTTTGGCCCCTCCTTTTGGATCTGTGGCCCCTCGTTCCTGGATGTTTGGCCCCTCCCCCTGGATCTGTGGTTCCTCCTTCCTGGATATTTGGTCCCTCCCCCTGGATCTGTGGCTCCTCCTTCCTGGATGTTTGGCCCCTTCTTCCTCAATCTCTTGTCCTTCCTTCCTCGATGTTTGATCCCTCCCCCTGGATCGGTGGCCCCTCCTTCCTGGATACTTGGTCTCTGCCCCTGGATCTGTGACCCCTCCTTCCTGGATCTCTGGTCCCTCTTTCCTGGATATTTGGTCCCTCCCCCTGGATCTGTGGCTCCTCCTTCCTGGATGCTTGATTCCTCCCCCTGGATATGTGACTCCTCCTTCCTTGTTGCTCCGCCCCCTCCTTCAGTCTCTCTCTCTCTTTGTCAGATCCCGGGGAAGCAGCTCTTCTCGTTGGTGAAGCGTTACCTGTGTGTGACATCACTGCTGGACCAGCTGAGCAGTGACCGGCCGGACCGCAGCCACGCCGTCCGCCTCCAGCGCCAGTATGACTTCTGCATGGCCATGGGCAGCCTGATCTGTGAGCTGGTGCGGGTGATGGGCCGGGGGATGGAGGGGCATCGGTCTGTGCACCACAGGGGGGGCTGTTTCTGGTGTCTTCAGCGTCTTTCCAGCACATGTGACTACACGTTTGTGCAGTGGACTCTGCAGCCCGGGGTGACCACGTGCCCAGTTCAGGACTATAAGCCAACCCCTGCTGACCGGCAGAGCCAGATGGATGTGCCCCCCCTGCAGGTGAGTACTATGTCTGCCCCCCTACCCACCTGTCTGTACCCATTATCCTCTGTTGCTGGGTCCAGAGGGTTGAGGGGAAGTTCTTAGGTATCTTGTCATGTGTGACAACTTCCCTTGCAGGTAGATGGACATACCAGCAGGGGGCACCGCCATGTGCTGGAGAAGATGATGGGGGCCATGCGCTCTGAGTCAGGTTAGCGGGAGCTGCTGTCCTTACAAGCATTGCAAGAAACAGTCTGTGGAGCCTCATAGAAGAGTCTAGAAACCCGGGACCAACCAGATATCCCTCCGGGAAGGATCCAGCCAAGGGGGCGGCTCCTATAGGGAAACCACCAAATCCACCATATTAGGTGGCCCTATAAGTCAGTGTAATGACAAGGGAAGAACCAAGGCTTTTCCCAAGGGTAGATGGATACCCCGGGGCAGCTGTCTGTGGATGGACCCCCTGGGGCACCTGTATGTGGATGGATACCCCGGGGCAGCTGTCTGTGGATGGATACCCCGGGGCAGCTGTCTGTGGATGGACCCCCTGGGGCAGCTGTCTGTGGATGGATACCCCCGGGGCAGCTGTCTGTGGATGGACCCCCGGGGCAGCTGTCTGTGGATACCCCCGTGCAGCTGTCTGTGGATGGATACCCCGGGGCAGCTGTCTGTGGATGGATACCCCGGGGCAGCTGTCTGTGGATGGATACCCCGGGGCAGCTGTCTGTGGATGGATACCCCGGGGCAGCTGTATGCTGATGGATACCCCGGGGCAGCTGTCTGTGGATGGATACCCCGGGGCAGCTGTATGCTGATGGATACCCCCGGGCAGCTGTCTGTGGATGGATACCCCCGGGCAGCTGTCTGTGGATGGATACCCCGGGGCAGCTGTCTGTGGATGGATACCCGGGGGCAGCTGTCTGTGGATGGATACCCCGGGGCAGCTGTATGCTGATGGATACCCCGGGGCAGCTGTCTGTGGATGGACACCCTGGGGCAGCTGTCTGTGGATGGACCCCCTGGGGCAGCTGTCTGTGGATGGACCCCCTGGGGCAGCTGTCTGTGGATGGATACCTGGCCTTGGTTCTTCCCTTGTCATTACACTGACTTATAGGGCCACCTAATATGGTGGATTTGGTGGTTTCCCTACAGGAGCCGCCCCCTTAGCTGGGTCCTTCCCGGAGGGATATCTGGTTGGTTCCGGGTTTGGAGACTCTTAGATGGGGCTCCACTGATTCTTTTTGTATATTCATGTTTCCCAGGGAGCAATGAACTAGGATTTCACTGCATTGAGCGCTTTAGCCGGCAGTGTTATCTTTGGCCGCTCTCTCTGAGATCAGCCATCTGTTTCCCGTATGTTACCAGCATTGAGACCATGGGAAAGCTGAGGGCCTCCACAGAGAGAGGGAGGGGGGGGGGGTCCAACATTGCAACCTTCAGGGGCAGCCTACTTTTCTAGAAACAAATAATGTATGGCCCCTCATTCTCTTGTATAGGGACCTTGAAGTTAAGATGGGGACACCCCGCAACAGAGGAGGGCTTCATCTCACAGGGTGATTGGTGGGAACTTCTTTTCTTCATCCAACAACTGAACTTCAAAGACCAAGAGAAGGTGCTGGAGGTTGTCAGAGAGAGGACAGAGAAGCCGGTGAACCGATACGGGCAGATTTACTTGTCCTTGCCCCTTCTTGTCCTTTCCTCCTCCTGTTCTTCTGTCCTCACCGCCTCCTCCTGTTCTGTCCTCCTTCTCTTTTCGTCACCTCCTCCTGTCCTTCTTTCCTGGCCACTTCTTCCTCCTGTCCATCTGTCCTCGCCTCCTCCTCTTGTCCTCTCCTCCCCATCTCCTCCTCCTGTCCTTCTCTCCTTCTCTCCTCCCTACCTCCACCTCCTACTGTCCTCGCCGCTGCCTCCTCCTCCTCCTCCCCCCCCTGTCCTTCTGCCCTTGCCTCCTCCTCCTGTCCTTCTGCCCTTGCCGACTCCTCCTCCTCCTGTCCTTCTGCCCTTGCCGCCTCCTCCTCCTCCTGTCCTTCTGCCCTTGCCGCCTCCTCCTCCTCCTGTCCTTCTGCCCTTGCCGACTCCTCCTCCTCCTGTCCTTCTGCCCTTGCCGCCTCCTCCTCCTCCTGTCCTTCTGCCCTTGCCGCCTCCTCCTCCTCCTGTCCTTCTGCCCTTGCCGACTCCTCCTCCTCCTGCCCTTCTGCCCTTGTCCTCTGTTCTCACCTCCTCTTTCTATCTTAGCTGCAGGATACTCTCACTCTCCTTCATATGGCAGTGACAGACAGCACAGCGCAGGAAGTCGTCCGGATCTTGGGTGATCACTGTCATGGCCGCCTCCTTCATGACCTCCAAAACTCCCATCTCTACACCCGTTTCTGTCCATCCCATGAATCACCAGAGCATCCTGGGGCCCCTCCTAGTGTCACTGAGATCAGCACCTCACACCCAGCCGGGGCCCCTCCTAGTCTCACTGAGATCAGCACCTCACACCCAGCCGGGGCCCCTCCTAGTGTCACTGAGATCAGCACCTCACACCCAGCCGGGGCCCCTCCTAGTGTCACTGAGATCAGCACCTCACACCCAGCCGGGGCCCCTCCTAGTGTCACTGAGATCAGCACCTCACACCCAGCCGGGGCCCCTCCTAGTCTCACTGAGATCAGGGCCCAGGAGCTTCCAGAGGCTGAAGATAGAAAATCAGACCTAAAGATCCTGAGCACCCTGCTCCTGCTGGAAGGACTAGAACTCTCAGAGCAGGCGACAGAAGGTGAGAGTGTGCAACGCAACCCCCGCCCCCTTTAGTATCAGTGTATGATGGCCGCCCCTTGTGTAGTGTGAGTGTATAACAGCTGCCCCTCGTGTAGTCTCAGTGTATGATGGCCGCCCCTCGTGTAGTCTCAGTGTATGATGGCCGCCCCTCGTGTAGTCTCAGTGTATGATGGCCGCCCCTCGTGTAGTCTCAGTGTATGATGGCCGCCCCTCGTGTAGTCTCAGTGTATGATGGCCGTCCCTTGTGTAGTCTCAGTGTATGATGGCCGCCCCTCGTGTAGTGTGGGTGTATGATGGCCGTCCTCGTGTAGTGTGAGTGTATGATGGTTGCCCCTTGTGTAGTGTGAGTGTATGATGGCCGCCCCTCGTGTAGTGTGAGTGTATGATGGCCGCCCCTCGTGTAGTGTGAGTGTATGATGGGCGCCCCTCGTGTAGTCTCAGTGTATGATGGCCGCCCCTCGTGTAGTGTGAGTGTATGATGGCCGCCCCTTGTGTATTGTCAGTGTATGATGGCCGCCCCTCATGTAGTCTCAGTGTATGATGGCTGCCCCTCGTGTAGTCTCAGTGTATGATGGCCGTCCCTTGTGTAGTCTCAGTGTATGATGGCCGCCCCTCGTGTAGTGTGGGTGTATGATGGCCGTCCTCGTGTAGTGTGAGTGTATGATGGCCGCCCCTTGTGTAGTGTGAGTGTATGATGGCCGCCCCTCGTGTAGTCTCAGTGTATGATGGCTGCCCCTCGTGTAGTCTCAGTGTATGATGGCCGTCCCTTGTGTAGTCTCAGTGTATGATGGCCGCCCCTCGTGTAGTGTGGGTGTATGATGGCCGTCCTCGTGTAGTGTGAGTGTATGATGGCCGCCCCTTGTGTAGTGTGAGTGTATGATGGCCGCCCCTCGTGTAGTCTCAGTGTATGATGGCTGCCCCTCGTGTAGTCTCAGTGTATGATGGCCGTCCCTTGTGTAGTCTCAGTGTATGATGGGCGCCCCTCGTGTAGTCTCAGTGTATGATGGCCGCCCCTCGTGTAGTGTGAGTGTATGATGGCCGCCCCTTGTGTATTGTCAGTGTATGATGGCCACCCCTCGTGTAGTGACGGTGTATAATGATTGCCCCTCGTGTAGTGTTGTTTGATGGCCGCACCTCGTGTAGTGTGGGTTTATGATGGCCGCCCCTCGTGTAGTGTTGGTGTATGATGGCCACCCCTTGTGTAGTGTCAGTGTATGATGGCCGCCCCTCGTGTAGTGACGGTGTATGATGATCGCCCCTCGTGTAGTGACGGTGTATGATGGCCACCCCTTGTGTAATGTAGGAGTATGATGGCCGCCCCTTGTGTAATGTAGGAGTATGATGGCCGCACTTCGTGTAGTGTGGGTGTATGATGGCCGCCCCTCGTGTATTGTTGCTTTATGACGGCCGTCCCTCGTGTAGTGTTGGTGTATGATGGCTGCCCTTCGTGTAGTGTTGGTGTATGATGGCCGCCCCTTGTGTAGTGTTGGTGTATGATTGCCGCTCTTGTGTAGTGCCTGTGTATGATGGCCGCCCATAGTGTAGTGACTGTGTATGATGATCGCCCCTGGTGTAGTGTTGGTGTATGATGGACGCCCCTTGTGTAATGTAGGAGCATGATAGCTGCCCCTCGTGTAAAGTAGGAGTATGATGGCCGCACCTTGTGTAGTGTAGGTGTATGATGGCCGCACCTTGTGTAGTGTGAGTGTATGATGGCCGCACCTCTTGTAGTGTGAGTGTATGATGGCCGCACCTCGTGTAGTGTGGGTGTATGATGGCCACACCTTGTGTAGTGTCAGTGTATGATGGCCACCCCTTGTGTATTGTCAGTGTATGATGGCCACCCCTTGTGTAGTGTCAGTGTATGATGGCCGCCCCTCGTGTAGTGACAGTGTATAATGATCGCCCCTCGTGTAGTGTTGGTGTTTGATGGCCGCCCCTTGTGTAATGTAGGAGTATGATGGCCGCACCTCGTGTAGTGTGGGTGTATGATGGCCGTCCTCTTGTAGTGTGAGTGTATGATGGCTGCCCCTTGTGTAGTGTGAGTGTATGATGGCCGCCCCTTGTGTAGTGTGAGTGTATGATGGCCGCCCCTTGTGTAGTGTGAGTGTATGATGGCCGCCCCTCGTGTAGTGTGAGTGTATGATGGCCGTCCCTTGTGTAGTGTGAGTGTATGATGGCTGCCCCTTGTGAAGTGTCAATGTATGATGGCCGCCCCTTGTGTAGTGTGAGTGTATGATGGCCGCCCCTTGTGTAGTGTGAGTGTATGATGGCCGCACCTCGTGTAGTGTCAGTGTATGATGGCCGTCCCTTGTGTAGTGTTGGTGTATGATGGCCGCCCCTCATGTAGTGTCAGTGTATGATGGCCGTCCCTCGGGTAGCGTCAGTGTATGATGGCCGTCCCTTGTTTAGTGTTGGTGTATGATGGCTGCTCCTCGTGTAGTGCCAGTGTATGATGGCCGCCCCTTGTGTACTGTTGCTTTATGACGGCCGTCCCTAATGTAGTGTAGGTGTATAATGGTTGCCCCTCGTGTAGCGTTGGTGTATGATGGCTGCCCCTCATGTAGTGTTGATGTACGATGGCTGCCCCTGGTGTAGTGTTGATGTATGATGGCTGCTCCTGGTGTAGTGTTGATGTACGATGGCCGCCCCTGGTGTAGTGTTGATGTATGATGGCTGCTCCTGGTGTAGTGTTGATGTATGATGGCCGCCCCTGGTGTAGTGTTGATGAACGATGGCCGCCCCTGGTGTAGTGTTGATGTACGATGGCTGCCCCTTGTGTAGTGTTGATGTATGATGGCCGCCCCTGGCGTAGTGTTGCTGTACGATGGCCACCCCTGGTGTAGCGTTGATGTATGATGGCCGCCCCTGGTGTAGGGTTGATGTACGATGGCCGCCCCTGGTGTAGTAATGATGTACGATGGCCGCCCCTGGTGTAGTGTTGCTGTACGATAGCTGCCCCTGGTGTAGTGTTGCTGTACGATAGCTGCCCCTGGTGTAGTGTTGCTGTACGATAGCTGCCCCTGGTGTAGTGTTGATGTACGATGGCCGCCCCTGGTGTAGTGTTGATGTACGATGGCCGCCCCTGGTGTAGTGTTGCTGTACGATGGCCGCCCCTGGTGTAGTGTTGCTGTACGATGGCTGACCCTGGTGTAGTGCTGATGTACGATGGCTGCCCCTGGTGTAGTGTTGCTGTACGATGGCCGCCCCTGGTGTAGCGTTGGTGTATGATGGCTGCCTCTGGTGTAGTGTTGATGTATGATGGCTGCCCCTGGTGTAGTGTTGATGTACGATAGCTGCCCCTGGTGTAGTGTTGCTGTACACCAGGGGCAGCCATCGTACAGCAACACTACACCAGGGGCAGCCATCATACATCAACACTACACCAGGGGCAGCCATCGTACAGCAACACTACACCAGGGGCAGCCATCATACATCAACACTTCACCAGGGGCGGCGATCGCACATCAACCCATCGTACATCAACACTACACCAGGAGTGGCCATCATACATCAACACTACACCAGGGGCAGCCATCGTACAGCAACACTACACCAGGGGCGGCCATCGTACATCAACACTACACCAGGGGTGGCGATCGTACATCAACCCATCATACATCAACACTACACCAGGGGCGGCCATCGTACAGCAACACTACACCAGGGGCAGCCATCGTACAGCAACACTACACCAGGGGCGGCCATCGTACAGCAACCCATTCTACATCAACACTACACCAGGGGCGGTCATTATACATCAACACTACACCAGGGGTATCCATCATACATCAACACTACACCGGGGCGGCCATCGTACAGCAACACTACACCAGGGGCAGCCATCGTACATCAACACTACACCAGGGGCGGCGATCGTACATCAACACTACACCAGGGGCAGCCATCGTACATCAACACTACACCAGGGGCGGCGATCGTACAGCAACACTACACCAGAGGCAGCCATCATACAGCAACACTACACCAGGGCGGCCATCGTACAGCAACCCATTGTACATCAACACTACACCAGGGGCGGCCATCGTACATCAACACTACACCAGAGGCGGCCATCGTACAGCAACACTACACCAGAGGCGGCCATCGTACAGCAACACTACACCAGGGGCAGTCATCATACATCAACACTACACCAGGGGCGGCCATCGTACAGCAACACTACACCAGAGGCAGTCATCATACATCAACACTACACCAGGGGCGGCCATCGTACAGCAACACTACACCAGGGGCGGCCATCGTACATCAACACTACACCAGAGGCGGCCATCGTACATCAACACTACACCAGGGGCAGCCATCGTACATCAACACTACACCAGAGGCGGCCATCGTACAGCAACACTACACCAGGGGCGGCCATCGTACAGCAACACTACACTGGGGGCAGCCATCATACATCAACACTACACCAGGGGCGGCCATCGTACAGCAACACTACACCAGGGGCGGCCATCGTACAGCAACACTACACTGGGGGCAGCCATCATACATCAACACTACACGGGGGGCAGCCATCGTACATCAACACTACACCAGAGGCGGCCATCGTACAGCAACACTACACCAGGGGCGGCCATCGTACAGCAACACTACACCAGGGGCGGCCATCGTACAGCAACACTACACCAGGGGCGGCCATCGTACAGCAACACTACACCAGGGGCGGCCATCATACATCAACACTACACTGGGGGCAGCCATCGTACATCAACACTACACCAGAGGCGGCCATCGTACAGCAACACTACACCAGGGGCGGCCATTGTACAGCAACACTACACCAGGGGCGGCCATCGTACAGCAACACTACACCAGGGGCGGCCATTGTACAGCAACACTACACCAGGGGCGGCCATCGTACAGCAACACTACACCAGGGGCGGCCATCGTACAGCAACACTACACCAGGGGCAGCCATCGTACATCAACACTACACCAGGGGCAGCCATTGTACAGCAACACTACACCAGGGGCAGTCATCATACATCAACACTACACCAGGGGCGGCCATCGTACAGCAACACTACACCAGAGGCAGTCATCATACATCAACACTACACCAGGGGCGGCCATCGTACAGCAACACTACACCAGGGGCGGCCATCGTACATCAACACTACACCAGAGGCGGCCATCGTACATCAACACTACACCAGGGGCAGCCATCGTACATCAACACTACACCAGAGGCGGCCATCGTACAGCAACACTACACCAGGGGCGGCCATCGTACAGCAACACTACACTGGGGGCAGCCATCATACATCAACACTACACCAGGGGCGGCCATCGTACAGCAACACTACACCAGAGGCGGCCATCGTACAGCAACACTACACCAGGGGCGGCCATCGTACATCAACACTACACCAGGGGCGGCCATCGTACAGCAACACTACACCAGGGGCGGCCATTGTACAGCAACACTATACCAGGGGCGGCCATCGTACAGCAACACTACACCAGGGGCGGCCATCGTACAGCAACACTACACTGGGGGCAGCCATCATACATCAACACTACACCAGGGGCGGCCATCGTACAGCAACACTACACCAGGGGCGGCCATCGTACAGCAACACTACACTGGGGGCAGCCATCATACATCAACACTACACTGGGGGCAGCCATCGTACATCAACACTACACCAGAGGCGGCCATCGTACAGCAACACTACACCAGGGGCGGCCATTGTACAGCAACACTACACCAGGGGCGGCCATCGTACAGCAACACTACACCAGGGGCGGCCATCGTACAGCAACACTACACCAGGGGCGGCCATCATACATCAACACTACACTGGGGGCAGCCATCGTACATCAACACTACACCAGAGGCGGCCATCGTACAGCAACACTACACCAGGGGCGGCCATTGTACAGCAACACTACACCAGGGGCGGCCATCGTACAGCAACACTACACCAGGGGCGGCCATTGTACAGCAACACTACACCAGGGGCGGCCATCGTACAGCAACACTACACCAGGGGCGGCCATCGTACAGCAACACTACACCAGGGCCGCCCCTGGTGTAGTGTTGCTGTACGATGGCCGCCCCTGGTGTAGTGTTGATGTACGATGGCCGCCCCCGGTGTAGTGTTGATGTACGATGGACGCCCCTGGTGTAGTGTTGCTGTACGATGGCCGCCCCTGGTATAGTGTTGCTGTACAATGGCCGCCCCTGGTGTAGTGTTGATGTACGATGGCCGCCCCTGGTGTAGTGTTGCTGTATGATGGCCGCCCCTGGTGTAGTGTTGATGTACGATGGCTGCCCCTGGTGTAGTGTTGCTGTACGATGGCCGCCCCTGGTGTAGTGTTGCTGTACGATGGCCGCCCCTGGTGTAGTGTTGATGTACGATGGCCGCCCCTGGTGTAGTGTTGATGTACGATGGCCGCCCCCGGTGTAGTGTTGATGTACGATGGGGCTATGTATTTTTCTTTATCTCAGCCAGAGCACATTGTATGATTACGGCCTAAGGATCCCATGGAGTGTAAGGAGCCTCTGCCATCTGCAGTATCATGTTATCTTTTTTTCTTGTCTTCCCTGTTTAGAGGCGGGCAGTGAGGGGGAAGGAGATGTCAAAATTTCGGTGGAGAGCTTCTGGTTGCTGGCGCGTAACATCTACCATGATGGGTGGGAGCAGAGTCACAAAGATGCTGCCTATACTGCAACATTGAGGTCAGGTGACAGGGCAGGTAGATGCCCCAAGGAGGAGTCTGCACTAAGGTAAGAAGATGTTGGCGGGTAATGTCCCCATCTCTGGTGAGTGGTGTCCTTGTGGTTGGTGGCTCATTTGTCCTTGATGGATTGTGTCTCTTCTCATTGGTGTATGATGTTGCCGTGGTTAGCAGGTGTGAAGTCTGATGTTGATGGATAGTGTGCCCTGTCTTTGGTGGGTGGTGTCCCTGTTGTTGGCTGGTGACAATCCATATCATGGTGCTGGTTATTCTTCCTTGCAGTGATCGGATGGTGAAGACATTGGTGGAGCTGTTGGTGTCTCAGATGAAGGATCGGCTGGTGGTGGTCACATGTCTGCAGGTCACCTATGTGCTCATGTCCAAGTATGACTGGCGGGTGCCTTTTGCCACGGAAGGCGGGGTGCGGGCAGTGCTGGGCTGTATGCAGGAGCATCACTCCTCGGCTGCCATCCAGCATATCGGGCTTGCGGTAAATATCTGCCCTTTGCTGTTCTGCCAATGGTTTGCTGCCGCCATCTTGTAACCTGCGCTCTGTCTCTGGCAGGTTCTGAAGGTGCTGACCGGGGTGGGGAGCTGTGATCTGCGGGGAAGCTCCCGCCGCTACACCCTGAATCCCGGAGACACCCAGGTGATGAAGGAAATCTTCTCCAGCATTGGATCAGCTGCCAGTGGGAGCGCCACCAGTCTTCTGAGGGCCATCCCCGGGGCCATCAGCAAGCTGCAGAGCACCGAGGGGTAAGGGCCCCGAGCCGGGACGTCACCAGCCTGACCTCCACCCACCACCACCTCATCAACTTCTGCCTTCCAGGTGCTTCACCTCTGTGTACAACGGCCTGCTGGTCATCCGAATGCTGACCGACAACCATGAAGCGCTGTCTGAGCAGCTGTCCGGGGTGGAGCTGCCCGCTGTCCTACACAGCTTCACCAGGAACAGCAACTCCATGTCTGCTGCACAGTGGCGGTTGCTGTCACCGATCTTGCGCAACTGCCTGTCACAACTGAGCATCGGTACACAGTCCATCCACCACTCAGGTGCGGTCATTATCCTCAGGGTCACCTGAGATCAGAGGGGTGAGGACATGGGGTGCATGTGGCCCCTGGTTAGATGTCGGCCCTTATTGGTTAATGTCTGCCCTGGTATGCTGTAGATTAGTCACCCATTAGAGATGTGGAATATAGAATGTGAGGTGTTTGCCTGCAGCCACAGGGGACCCTGCACACTACAGAATCCGCGCGTATGACCTGTGGCGGATTCCGTCGTACCCGCACATGTCGGCGCGCATTTCCGCCCGTGCCATAGACACTATTCTATGCATGGGCGGATACCGCATTCCGCCGAAAGAATTGACATGTTCACGCACCCTAATAATGAAATATATGTGCCTCCTCCCAACCTGGTGGAACCTCACTCTCTATCCAGCCCACCCTCCATCATCCTTTCTGGTACTGCCTCCTCCTGCTCATCACCTCCTCCTGTGCTGCCTCCTCCTGCTCATCGCCTCCTCCTGTGCTGCCTCCTCCTGCTCATCGCCTCCTCCTCTGCTGCCTCCTCCTGCTCATCACCTCCTCCTGTGCTGCCTCCTCCTGCTCATCGCCTCCTCCTCTGCTGCCTCCTCCTGCTCATCACCTCCTCCTGTGCTGCCTCCTCCTGCTCATCACCTCCTCCTGTGCTGCCTCCTCCTGCTCATCACCTCCTCCTGTGCTGCCTCCTCCTGCTCATCACCTCCTCCTGTGCTGCCTCCTGCTTACCGTCTCCTCCTGTGCTGCGTTCTGCTTATCGTCTCCTCCTGTGCTGCCTCCTACTTATCGTCTCCTCCTGTGCTGCCTCCTGCTTATCGTCTCCTCCTGTGCTGCCTCCTGCTTATCGTCTCCTCCTGTGCTGCCTCCTGCTTATCGTCTCCTCCTGCTTATCGTCTCCTCCTGTGCTGCCTCCTGCTTATCGTCTCCTCCTGTGCTGCCTCCTGCTTATCGTCTCCTCCTGTGCTTCTTCCTGCTTATCGTCTCCTCCTGTGCTGCCTCCTGCTTACCGTCTCCTCCTGTGCTGCCTCCTGCTTATCGTCTCCTCCTGAGCTTCTTCCTGCTTATCGTCTCCTCCTGTGCTGCCTCCTGCTTATCGTCTCCTCCTGTGCTGCCTCCTGCTTATCGTCTCCTCCTGTGCTTCTTCCTGCTTATCGTCTCCTCCTGTGCTGCCTCCTGCTTATCGTCTCCTCCTGTGCTGCCTCCTGCTTATCGTCTCCTCCTGTGCTGCCTCCTGCTTACCGTCTCCTCCTGTGCTGCCTCCTGCTTATCGTCTCCTCCTGTGCTGCCTCCTGCTTATCGTCTCCTCCTGTGCTGCGTTCTGCTTATCGTCTCCTCCTGTGCTGCCTCCTACTTATCGTCTCCTCCTGTGCTGCCTCCTGCTTATCGTCTCCTCCTGTGCTGCCTCCTGCTTATCGTCTCCTCCTGTGCTGCCTCCTGCTTATCGTCTCCTCCTGCTTATCGTCTCCTCCTGTGCTGCCTCCTGCTTATCGTCTCCTCCTGTGCTGCCTCCTGCTTATCGTCTCCTCCTGTGCTTCTTCCTGCTTATCGTCTCCTCCTGTGCTGCCTCCTGCTTACCGTCTCCTCCTGTGCTGCCTCCTGCTTATCGTCTCCTCCTGTGCTTCTTCCTGCTTATCGTCTCCTCCTGTGCTGCCTCCTGCTTACCGTCTCCTCCTGTGCTGCCTCCTGCTTATCGTCTCCTCCTGTGCTTCTTCCTGCTTATCGTCTCCTCCTGTGCTGCCTCCTGCTTACCGTCTCCTCCTGTGCTGCCTCCTGCTTATCGTCTCCTCCTGTGCTTCTTCCTGCTTATCGTCTCCTCCTGTGCTGCCTCCTGCTTATCGTCTCCTCCTGTGCTGCCTCCTGCTTATCGTCTCCTCCTGTGCTGCCTCCTGCTTATCGTCTCCTCCTGTGCTGCCTCCTGCTTATCGTCTCCTCCTGTGCTGCCTCCTGCTTACCGTCTCCTCCTGTGCTGCCTCCTGCTTATCGTCTCCTCCTGTGCTGCCTCCTGCTTATCGTCTCCTCCTGTGCTGCCTCCTGCTTATCGTCTCCTCCTGCTTATCGTCTCCTCCTGTGCTGCCTCCTGCTTATCGTCTCCTCCTGTGCTGCCTCCTGCTTATCGTCTCCTCCTGTGCTTCTTCCTGCTTATCGTCTCCTCCTGTGCTGCCTCCTGCTTATAGTCTCCTCCTGTGCTGCCTCCTGCTTATCGTCTCCTCCTGTGCTGCCTCCTGCTCATGATCTCCTCCTTTGCTTTCTCTACTGTTGTCTTCTGCTCATCACCTTCTCCTACCCCTCATAACACCCCTTTCTGTGCTTTCTCTCCTTCTGATAATCACCCCTCCTGAGCTGCCTTATCCTCCTCCTTGTCATCCAGCCCCCCCGGGTGCAGCACCATCCTCCTAGTGCCCGTTCTTTTCCCCTGCTTATTATCTGCTATGGTCCATCACCTCAACCTGCCCCTTGCTTCTCCCTCCTTGTATGTGCAGTGGCATGTGACTTAGTGTGGCCCTTTCAGATGTGGCCCCAGTGCAGGCCCTGCAGGACATGGATGTGGCGTCGTTGCTCAGCGCTCTGCAGGACGTGCGGCTGTCTCGGGAGCTCCTGCCATCTCTGGAGCGATGTGTCTGTGATGACGCCTTCTCTCTGCCGTGTGACGTCTCTCAGATCCTCACAGACCCCGACTTCTTTCTGCAGCTTCTCTCCAGCCTGGAGCAACTCCGCCAAGAGAAAGCGCTCCAGCTCTGCATCTACAGGTGAGGGCCCCACGGGCGAGGGGAGGGAGAAGCTGGCCCCGGCTGGGACACTGGAGGGAGGAGCCGGCCCCAGGTGTGATGGGAGGAAGGAGCCGGCCCCAGGTGTGATGGGAGGGAGGAGCCGGCCCCAGGTGTGAGGAGAGGGAGGAGCCGGCCCCAGGTGTGAGGAGAGGGAGGAGCCGGCCCCAGGTGTGAGGAGAGGGAGGAGCCGGCCCCAGGTGTGAGGAGAGGGAGGAGCCGTCCACAGGTGTGAGGAGAGGAAGGAGCCGACCCCAGGTGTGACACTGGAGGGAGGAGTTGGCCCCAGGTGTGATGGGAGGGAGGAGCCAGCACCAGATGTGAGGGGAGAAGCCGTCCCAGGTGTGACACTGGAGGGAGGAGCCGGTCCCAGGTGTGACACTGGAGAGAGGAGCCAGCCCCAGGTGTGATGGGAGGGAGGAGCCGGCCCCAGGTGTGAGGGGAGGGAGGAGCCGGCCCCAGGTGTGACACTGGAGGGAGGAGCCTGTCCCCTTTGAGACTCTGGAGGGAGGAGCCGGCCCCAGGTGTGACACTGGAGGGAGGAGCCAAATCTTATGGATGTGCATGGTTGAAGAACCATAACCCACTGAGCACCAACCTAAAAACGAGAGGTGTGCAACACTGATTTACCCTACACTGGAGGGAGGAGCCAGCCCCCTGTGAGACTCTGGAGGGAGGAGTCGGCCCCAGGTGTGAGGGGCAGGAGGAGCCAGCCCCAGGTGGGACGCTGGAGGGAGGAGTCGGCCCCAGGTGTGACGCTGGAGGGAGGAGTCGGCCCCAGGTGTGACGCTGGAGGGAGGAGTCGGCCCCAGGTGTGACGCTGGAGGGAGGAGTCGGCCCCAGGTGTGACGCTGGAGGGAGGAGGCGGCCCCAGGTGTGACGCTGGAGGGAGGAGCTGGCCCCAGGTGTGACGCTGGAGGGAGGAGCTGGCCCCAGGTGTGACACTGGAGGGAGGAGCTGGCCCCAGGTGTGACACTGGAGGGAGGAGCTGGCCCCAGGTGTGACGCTGGAGGGAGGAGCTGGCCCCAGGTGTGACGCTGGAGGGAGGAGCTGGCCCCAGGTGTGACGCTGGAGGGAGGAGCTGGCCCCAGGTGTGACACTGGAGGGAGGAGCTGGCGCCAGGTGTGACACTGGAGGGAGGAGCTGGCCCCAGGTGTGACACTGGAGGGAGGAGCTGGCCCCAGGTGTGACACTGGAGGGAGGAGCTGGCCCCAGGTGTGACACTGGAGGGAGGAGCTGGCCCCAGGTGTGACACTGGAGGGAGGAGCTGGCCCCAGGTGTGACACTGGAGGGAGGAGCTGGCCCCAGGTGTGACACTGGAGGGAGGAGCTGGCCCCAGGTGTGACACTGGAGGGAGGAGCTGGCCCCAGGTGTGACACTGGAGGGAGGAGCTGGCCCCAGGTGTGACACTGGAGGGAGGAGCTGGCCCCAGGTGTGACACTGGAGGGAGGAGCTGGCCCCAGGTGTGACACTGGAGGGAGGAGCTGGCCCCAGGTGTGACACTGGAGGGAGGAGCTGGCCCCAGGTGTGACACTGGAGGGAGGAGCTGGCCCCAGGTGTGACACTGGAGGGAGGAGCTGGCCCCAGGTGTGACACTGGAGGGAGGAGCTGGCCCCAGGTGTGACACTGGAGGGAGGAGTCGGCCCCAGGTGTGACACTGGAGGGAGGAGTCAGCCCCAGGTGTGAGGGGCAGGAGGAGCCGGCCCCAGGTGTGAGGAGCCAGCCCCAGGTGTGACACTGGAGGGAGGAGTCGGCCCCAGGTGTGACACTGGAGGGAGGAGTCGGCCCCAGGTGTGACACTGGAGGGAGAAGTCAGCCCCAGGTGTGAGGGGAGGGAGGAGCCGGCCCCAGGTGTGACACTGGAGGGAGGAGTTGGCCCCAGGTGTGACACTGGAGGGAGAAGTCAGCCCCAGGTGTGAGGGGAGGGAGGAGCCGGCCCCAGGTGTGACACTGGAGGGAGGAGTCGGCCCCAGGTGTGAGGGGAGGGAGAAGTCGGCCTCAGGTGTGACACTGGACGGAGGAGTCGGCCCCAGGTGTGACACTGGAGGGAGGAGCCGGCCCCCTGTGAGACTTTGGAGAGAGGAGTCGGACCCAGGTGTGAGGGGAGGAGCCAGCCCCAGGTGTGACACTGGAGGGAGGAGCCGGCCCCCTGTGAGACTCTGGAGGGAGGAGTCAGCCCCAGGTATGAGGGGCAGGAGGAGCCAGCCCCTGGTGGGAGGGGAGGAGCCAGCCCCAGGTGGGACTCTGGAGAGAGGAGCCAGTCTCAGGTGTGAGGGGAAGAGCCGGCCCCCTGTGGGACTCTGGAGTGGGTGTCTATGTGGGTGTGGTCTGTATAATGCGGAGCTCTATGTGGGTGTGTTCTCTATAATGCGGGGCTCTATGTGGGTGTGTTCTGTAGAATACGGCTCTATGTGAGTGTGGCCTGTAGAATGCGGAGCTCTATGTGGGTGTGGTCTGTATAATGCAGGGCTCTGTGGGTGTGGTCTGTAGAATGCGGGGCTCTACGTGGGTGTGGTCTGTACAATGTGGGGTTCTATGTGGGTGTGGTCTGTATAATGCAGGGCTCTATGTGGGTGTGGTCTGTAGAATGCGGGGCTCTATGTGGGTGTGGTCTGTACAATGTGGGGTTCTATGTGGGTGTGGTCTGTATAATGCAGGGCTCTATGTGGGTGTGGTCTGTAGAATGCGGGGCTCTATGTGGGTGTGGCCTGTAGAATGTGGGGCTCTATGTGGGTGTGTTCTCTACAATGCAGCGCTCTATGTGGGTGTGGTCTGTATAATGCAGGGCTCTATGTGGGTGTGGTCTGTAGAATGCGGGGCTCTATGTGGGTGTGGTCTGTACAATGTGGGGTTCTATGTGGGTGTGGTCTGTATAATGCAGGGCTCTATGTGGGTGTGGTCTGTAGAATGCGGGGCTCTATGTGGGTGTGGCCTGTAGAATGTGGGGCTCTATGTGGGTGTGTTCTCTACAATGCAGCGCTCTATGTGGGTGTGGTCTGTAGAATGCAGGGCTTTGTGTTGGCGTGGTCTCTGTAGAATGCCGGGGCTCTATGTGGGTGTGGTCTGTAGAATGCGGGGCTCTATGTGGGTGTGGTCTGTAGAATGCGGGGCTCTATGTGGGTGTGGCCTGTAGAATGCAGGGCTCTGTGTAGGCGTGGTTTCTGTGTAATGCGGGGATCTGTGTGAGTGTGGTCTGTAGAATGCGGGGCTCTATGTGGGTGTGGTCTGTAGAATGCTGGGCTCTATGTGGGTGTGGTCTGTAGAATGCGGGGCTCTATGTGGGTGTGGTCTGTAGAATGCGGGGCTCTATGTGGGTGTGGCCTGTAGAATGCAGGGCTCTGTGTAGGCGTGGTTTCTGTGTAATGCGGGGATCTATGTGAGTGTGGTCTGTAGAATGCGGGGCTCTATGTGGGTGTGGTCTGTATTATGCAGGGCTTCTCACTTCTGCCGTCGTTCCCAGGATCCTGCGCCAGACTCTTTATTTACACCCAGAGGAGCCGCTTCCCTGGCACCAGAGCATCCGACCAAGTGTGAAAAACCTGACCACGCACTGCCGCGATAAGGAGGTGAGGATGATGGGATAAAAGGGAGCAACTTGCTCTACAAACACCCAGCTGAGGGCGTAAAAGTGGCACAGGGTGACTGCACATCTTATAAAAAGCCCTCATGGGTTGAAAAGTTGGGATTTGAGGGGGCGGGGCTTCTGAAATATTTACAATATAATGTGGCGCAGCCATGATGTCACAAAACCCTTGTAAACCTAGATAGTGGGTGACACAGACCTCCATGTTTATTATAACATATACATATAAATGACGACCAGTAACAACCATGTTCACTAGCTGCCAACCAGAAGGCCATGTGAGGGTCACAGAATCATGTGACTCCCCTCCTCCCCACGTCGCATAATATTTGGATCCCACAGGTAGAGATATTGTAGCCCAGATGAGAAAGTACATAAAAGCCTGAACCAACCAATCCGGAAGTCCGGCACATCAAGAACCACCAGAGGATGGCCAAGACTTCTCCACAGACCTAGTTACCGTCTGTCAGACCACTGTATGATCTCCAAAAATACAAACGGCCAAAGCAAACAAAGAGAAAATAAATCTCTCATCTTCGGAATACACTGTACCCAAATCCTCAACTTGGAGACCGATAAGAGGACCGAGCACACACCAGTACAACAAAATGGCAAACCAGTGATGTCAACTAATGTTGGTTCAGAGCAGAAGAGGATGGCAGTGCTGCTCCTCACTCAGCTGACCAGATAGAGTCATCACCCACAATTCCGGAAGAAATCCCAATGACAGATGAAGGTAAATCAGTCACCGGCCACCCGATAAGAGCTCTACAGACCCATCACCGGCCACCCGATAAGAGCTCTACAGACCCATCACCGGCACCACATAAGAGCTCTACAGACCCATCACCGGCCACCCCATAAGAGCTCTACAGACCCATCAGCGGCCACCCCATAAGAGTTCTACAGACCCATCACTGGCCAACCGATACAAGCTCTACAGACCCATCACTGGCCAACCGATAAGAGCTCTACAGACCCATCACAAGCTGCCCTATAAGAGTTCTACAGACCCATCATCGACCACCCGATAAGAGCTCTACAGACCCATCACTGGCCACCCCATAAGAGTTCTACAGACCCATCACTGGCCAACCGATAAGAGCTCTACAGACCCATCACAAGCTGCCCTATAAGAGTTCTACAGACCCATCATCGACCACCCTATAAGAGCTCTACAGACCCATCACTGGCCAACCGATACGAGCTCTACAGACCCATCACCGGCCACGCCATAAGAGTTCTACAAACCCATCACTGGCCAACCGATACGAGCTCTACAGACCCATCACTGGCCAACCGATAAGAGCTCTACAGACCCATCACAAGCTGCCCTATAAGAGTTCTACAGACCCATCATCGACCACCCAATAAGAGCTCTACAGACCCATCACTGGCCACCCTATAAGAGTTCTACAGACCCATCACAAGCTGCCCTAAAAGAGTTCTACAGACCCATCAATGGCCAACCGATAAGAGCTCTACAGACCCATTACGACCAACCGATAAGAGCTCTACAGACCCATCACCGGCCACCCGATAAGAGCTCTACAGACCCATCATCGACCACCCGATAAGAGCTCTACAGACCCATTACGACCACCCGATAAGAGCTCCACAGACCCATCACTGGCCAACCGATAAGAGCTCTACAGACCCATCACTGGCCACCCTATTAGAGCTCTACAGACCCATCACCAGCCGCCCTATAAGAGCTCTACAGACCCATCACCGACCACCCGATAAGAGCTCTACAGACCCATCACTGGCCACCCTATAAGAGCTTTACAGACCCATCACCAGCCACCCTATAAGAGCTTTACAGACCCATCACCAGCCACCCTATAAGAGCTCTACAGACCCATCACTGGCCAACCGATACGAGCTCTACAGACCCATCACTGGTCGCCCTATAAGAACTCTACCGACCCATCACTGGCCAACCGATACGAGCTCTACAGACCCATCACTGGCCAACCGATAAGAGCTCTACAGACCCATCACAAGCTGCCCTATAAGAGCTCTACAGACCTATCACTGACCAACCGATAGCTCTACAGACCCATCACCAGCTACCCAATAAGAGCTCTACAGACCCATCACCAGCCGCCCTATAAGAGCTCTACAGACCCATCATCGACCAACCGATAGCTCTACAGACCCATCACCAGCCGCCCTATAACAGCCAGGTAAGGATGTATAACGGTGTGAAGGGTCTCATTATGGCGGTACATTCAGATTTCTGACTCCCCTCCTCCTGAGTTATTGTTTATGGGGAGTTCACCCTCCCGCTGTTGTCACACATTCTGGCCACCGCTTTAACCTCCCCTGTTCCCGATGCTGTTCTGCAGCTTATCCAGGAGGTGGCGCTCTTCCTGCACAGTTTGGCGTCACTCAGTAAGGATTGCGCTGTGCTCATGTGCTGTCTGGACACTGGAACTGCCCTGAAGAAGGTGATGGAGAGGCACGGCGCTGACCTCCAGGGGGCAGCACATCTACGAGACCTACTGAGTGGCTGTGAGGAGCCCGCCATGGTGTACAGGGCAATATCCAGGAGCGTCCTAATGTCCTGCTTCCAGGTGAGGAGACCAACCACTGACCCAACCCTCCCTCCCCACATACCCCCACACTGCCTGTGCCCCCCCACCATATACCCCCACACTGCCTGCGCCCCCCCCCCCACCATATACCCCCGCCCCCCCCCCCACCATATACCCCCACACTGCCTGTGCCCCCCCACCATATACCCCCACACTGCCTGCGCCCCCCCCCACCATATACCCCCGCCCCCCCCCCACCATATACCCCCACACTGCCTGCCCCCCCACCATATACCCCCACACTGCCTTGGCCCCCCCACCATATACCCACACACTGCCTGCGCCCCCCACCATATACCCCCACACTGTCTGCACCCCCCCACCATATACCCACACACTGCCTGCGCCCCCCACCATATACCTCCACACTGCCTGCGCCCCCCACCATATACCCCCACACTGCCTGCACCCCCACCATATACCCCCACACTGTCTGCGCCCCCCACCATATACCCCCACACTGCCTGCACCCCCACCATATACCCCCACACACTGCCTGCGCCCCCACCATATACCTCCACACTGCCTGCCCCCCCACCATATACCCCCACACTGCCTGCCCCCCCACCATATACCCCCACACTGCCTGCCCCCCCCATATACCCCCACACTGCCTGCCCCCTACCATATACCCACACACTGCCTGCCCCCCACCATATACCCACACACTGCCTGCCCCCCACCATATACCCACACACTGCCTGCCCCCCACCATATACCCACACACTGCCTGCCCCCCCACCATATACCCCCACACTGCCTCCCCCCCCACCATATACCCACACACTGCCTTCCCCCCCACCATATACCCACACACTGCCTTCCCCCCCACCATATACCCACACACTGCCTGCACCCCCCCCCATCATATACCCACACACTGCCTGCACCCCCCCCATCATATACCCACACACTGCCTGCACCCCCCCATCATATACCCCCACACTGCCTTCCCCCCCACCATATACCCACACACTGCCTGCACCCCCCCCACCATATACCCACACACTTCCTGCCCCCCACCATATACCCACACACTGCCTGCCCCCCACCATATACCCACACACTTCCTGCGCCCCCCCCACCATATACCCACACACTGCCTGCCCCCCACCATATACCCACACACTGCCTGCACCCCCCCCACCATATACCCACACACTGCCTGCACCCCCCCCACCATATACCCACACACTGCCTGCACCCCCCCCACCATATACCCACACACTGCCTGCACCCCCCCCACCATATACCCACACACTGCCTGCCCCCCACCATATACCCACACACTGCCTGCCCCCCCCATATACCCACACACTTCCTGCGCCCCCCCATCATATACCCACACACTGCCTGCACCCCCCCCCACCATATACCCCCACACTGCCTGCACCCCCCCACACCATATACCCACACACTGCCTGCACCCCCCCCCACCATATACCCACACACTTCCTGCGCCCCCCCACCATATACCCACACACTGCCTGCACCCCCCCCATCATGTACCCCCACACTGCCTGCCCCCCCACCATATACCTCTCATTGACCCCCCGGCCCCGGTACCCATTGTCTGCTCTATGTACACATCCTCCTCATCTGCGCCTCTTCCCCCATCAGTTGGTCCTTGAGCAGATAGACGATCAGCGACGCCACCAGCAGCAGATCAGAGTTCCGTTCCTCGCTGCGTTCCTGAGGTCCCTCCGCCAAGGTGAGGTGTACATCTGACAGGACAGGTGTGTGTGGCCGAGATCAGCAGCCTGTGCTCTGCATGTGCCCGCAGCGGGTGGGGGCAGCCTCCCTGGGCTCAAAAAAATTAGGGGGCGCAAAAATCTCATGAAATTTGCCAGGCCAGGTGCTGTCCAGCAGACAGCTTGTAGAATAAGTGACATCAGCAGCTGGCACTGTGGCGGGGGCTGACACTGGGGAAGGGGGCTGGCACTGGGGGCGGAGGCTGGCACTGGGGAGGGGGGCTGACACTGGGGAGGGGGCTGGCACTGGGGAGGGGGCTGGCACTGGGGGCGGAGGCTGGCACTGGGGAAGGGGGCTGACACTGGGGAGGGGGCTGGCACTGGGGGCGGAGGCTGGCACTGGGGAAGGGGGCTGACACTGGGGGCGGAGGCTGGCACTGGGGAGGGGGCTGGCACTAGAGGCGGAGGCTGGCACTGTGGCGGGGGCTGACACTGGGGAAGGGGGCTGACACTGGGGAAGGGGGCTGGAACTAAAGGCGGAAGGTTGGCACTGGGGGTGGGGGCTGGCACTAGAGGCAGAGGCTGGCACTGGGGGGCTGGCATGGGGGGAGAGAGCTGGGGGTGGGGGCTGGCACTGGGGGCGAGAGAGCTGGCACTGGGGAGGGGGCTGGCACTGGGGGGGCTGGCATGGGGGTAGAGAGCTGGCACTGGGGAAGGGGGCTTGCACTGGGGGGGCTGGCATGGGGGGAGAAAGCTGGCACTGGGGGTGGGGGCTGGCGCTGGGGAGGAGGCTGGCACTGGGGAGAGAGCTGGCACTGGGGGCGGGGGCTGGCACTAGAGGCGGAGGCTGGCACTGTGGCGGGGGCTGACACTGGGGAAGGGAGCCAACACTGGGGAAGGGGGCTGGAACTAAAGGCGGAAGGTTGGCACTGGGGAAGGGGGCTGGCACTAGAGGCAGAGGCTGGCACTGGGGGGCTGGCATGGGGGGAGAGAGCTGGGGGTGGGGGCTGGCACTGGGGGCGAGAGAGCTGGCACTGGGGAGGGGGCTGGCACTAGAGGCGGAGGCTGGCACTGGGGGGGCTGGCATGGGAGTAGAGAGCTGGCACTGGGGAAGGGGGCTTGCACTGGGGGTGGGGGCTGGCACTGGGGGCGAGAGAGCTGGCACTGGGGAGAAAGCTGGCACTGGGGGTGGGGGCTGGCGCTGGGGAGGAGGCTGGCACTAGAGGTGGAGGCTGGCATGGGGGAGAGAGCTGGCACTGGGGGCGGGGGCTGGCGCTGGGGAGGGAGCTGGCATTGGGGAGGAGGCAGGCACTGGGGGGGCTGGCACTAGAGGCGGAGGCTGGCACTGGGGGGGGCTGGCACTAGAGGAACTCGACCTCCAGGGGGCACTCACTTCTGTCTTCTTTTAGATTTCCAGGATGAACATAAAGAAGATAAATGTTGGGAGAAGATTGAAGTCTCCTCCAATCCGCATCGCGCCCACAAACTGACAGACGGGAACCCCAAGTCTTACTGGGAGTCGAGCGGCAGCACCGGATCCCATTATATCAACATCTTCATGCATCGCGGAGTGGTGATCCGGTGAGAGAATGCGGGTGAGGAGGGGGGGGATGGGCTGCATACTTACCTTATTACACAATGTGCGCCCCCCGCAGGCGGCTGCTGATGTCCGTGGCCAGTGAGGACTCCAGTTACATGCCGGCCCGGGTCCTGGTGATGGGGGGAGAGAACTCGTCCAACATCAGCACCGAGCTCAATGCGGTCAGTCCTGGCGTATTATAGTTGGGGGGGAGGCACAGCTGTGGGGGTCAGCAGATGGGGGTACAGCTCTGGGGGCAGCAGGTGGGGGTCAGCTGTGGGGGGGGGAGGTGCACAGCTCTGGGGGTCAGCTGATGGAGGGGCATAGCTCTGGGGGTCAGCTGGTGGGGGGCACATCTCTGGGGGTCAGCTGGTGGGGGGGCACAGCTCTGGGGGTCAACAGATGGGGGTACAGCTCTGGGGGCAGCAGGTGGGGGTCAGCTGTAGGGGGGGAGGTGCACAGCTCTGGGGGTCATCTGGTGGGGGGGTTACAGCTCTGAGGGTCAGCTGGTGGGGGGGGGAGGCACAGCTGTGGGGGTCATCTGGTGGGGGGGGAGGCACAGCTGTGGGGGTCATCTGGTGGGGGGCACAGCTCCTGGGGTCAGCAGGTGGGGGGGCACAGCTGTGGGGGTCAGCTGGTGGGGCGGCATAGCTCTGGGGGTCAGCAGGTGGGGGAGCATAGCTCTGGGGTCAGCAGGTGGGGGGGCACCGCTCTGGGGGTCAGCTGGTGGGGGGGTTACAGCTCTGGGGGTCAGCAGGTGGGGGGGGCACAGCCCTGGGGGTCAGCTGGTGGGGGGGGGCATAGCTCTGGGGTCAGCAGGTGGGGGGGGCATAGCTCTGGGGTCAGCAGGTGGGGGGGCACAGCTCTGGGGGTCAGCAGGTGGGGGTACAGCTCTGGGGGCAGCAGGTGGGGGTCAGCTGTGGGGGGGGGGGAGGTGCACAGCTCTGGGGGTCATCTGGTGGGGGGGGTTACAGCTCTGAGGGTCAGCTGGTGGGGGGGGAGGCACAGCTGTGGGGGTCAGCTGGTGGGGGGGCACAGCTCCTGGGGTCAGCAGGTGGGGGGCACAGCTGTGGGGGTCAGCTGGTGGGGGGGAAAAGCTCTGGGGGTCAGCTGGTAGGGGGAGGCTCAGCGCCTGGGGTCAGCTAGAGGGGGGAGGCACAGCTCTGGGGGTCAGCAGGTGGGGGGGAACAGCTTCGGAGTTCTGCTGGTGGGGGGGAGGGGGTTACAGCTCTAAGGGTCAGCAGGTGGGGGGGAACAGCTCCGGGGTTCTGCTGGTGGGGGGGGGGGAGGGGGTTACAGCTCTGGGGGTCAGCTGGTGGGGGGGGCACAACTCTGGGGGTCAGCTGGTGGGGGTGGGGATTACAGCTTTGGGGGTCAGCTGGTGTGGGGAGGTTACAGCTCTGGGGGTCGGCTGGTGGGGGGGGGCCCAGCTCTGGGGGTCAGCTGGTGGGGGGGGGAGGCACAGCTGTGGGGGTCAGCTGGTGGGGGGGCACAGCTCCAGGGGTCATCTGGTGGGGGGGGGGGGGAAGGCACAGCTCTGGGGGTCAGCAGGTGGGGGGGCACAGCTCGGGGGGTCAGCAGGTGGGGGGGCACAGCTCTGGGGGTCAGCAGGTGGGGGGGCACAGCTCGGTGGGTCAGCAGGTGGGGGGGCACAGCTCCTGGGGTCAGCAGGTGGGGGGGCACAGCTCCTGGGGTCAGCAGGTGGGGGGGCACAGCTCTGGGGTCAGCAGGTGGGGGGGCACAGCTCCTGGGGTCAGCAGGTGGGGGGGCACAGCTCCTGGGGTCAGCAGGTGGGGGGGCACAGCTCGGTGGGTTAGCAGGTGGGGGGGCACAGCTCCTGGGGTCAGCAGGTGGAGGGGCACAGCTCCTGGGGTCAGCAGGTGGGGGGGCACAGCTCTGGGGGTCAGCAGGTGGGGGGGCACAGGTCTGGGGGTCAGCAGGTGGGGGGGCACAGCTCTGGGGGTCAGCAGGTGGGGGGGCACAGCTCCTGGGGTCAGCAGGTGGGGGGGCACAGCTCTGGGGGTCAGCAGGTGGGGGGGCACAGCTCTGGGGGTCAGCAGGTGGGGGGGCACAGCTCCTGGGGTCAGCAGGTGGGGGGGCACAGCTCGGTGGGTCAGCAGGTGGGGGGGCACAGCTCCTGGGGTCAGCAGGTGGGGGGGCACAGCTCTGGGGGTCAGCAGGTGGGGGGGGCACAGCTCGGTGGGTCAGCAGGTGGGGGGGCACAGCTCCTGGGGTCAGCAGGTGGGGGGGCACAGCTCTGGGGGTCAGCAGGTGGGGGGGCACAGCTCCAGGGGTCGCAGTTGTTTATGTGTATTTTGTCTCTGGGCAGGTGAATGTCTGTGGCTCCGCCTCCAGCGTTGTTCTCCTGGAAAACGCCACACGTTTCTGGCCGGTGGTTCAGGTGAAGATAAAGCGGTGTCAGCAGGTAATGCGCTGGTGTCATGTGACTGCGCTGCGCTCCGGCCTCAGCCGCCCTCATGCAGCATGGTCTCTCTGCAGGGCGGTATTGACACACGTGTGCGGGGCCTGGAGATCCTGGGGCCAAAGCCGACATTCTGGCCGGTGTTTAAGGAGCAGCTGTGCCGAAGAACGTTCCTCTTCTACACCAGCCGAGCGCACAGCTGGGGGCAGGAGATCTGTGAGAGGAAGGAGAGCTTACTGCAGCTGTTCAGCAGGTAACTGGGGGCACAGGCGTACGGGGGGTAACAGGGGGCACAGGCGTACGGGAGGTAACAGGGGGCACAGGCGTACGGGGGGTAACAGGGGGCACAGGCGTACGGGAGGTAACAGGGGGCACAGGCGTACGGGAGGTAACAGGGGGCACAGGCGCACAGGAGGTAACGGGGGGGCACAGGCGTACGGGGGGTAACAGGGGGCACAGGCGTACGGGGGGTAACAGGGGGCACAGGCGTACGAGTGGTAACGAGGGGGGGGCACAGGCGCCCTGGAGGTAACGGGGGGGGTGCACAGGCGTACGGGAGGTAACGAGGGGGGGGGCACAGGTGCCAGGGAGGTAACGGGGGGCACAGGCGCCCGGGAGGTAACGGGGGGCTCAGGCGACTGGGGGGCACAGCCGTACGGGAGATAAGAGGGCACAGGGGGCACAGCCGTACGGAAGGTAAGAGGGCACAGGGGGCACAACCATACTGGAGGTAACAGAAGGCACAGCTGCACAGGAGGTAACGGGGGGCACAGGCGCCCGGAAGGTAATGGGGGGGCACAGGAGGTAATGGGGGGGCACAGGCGCCCGGGAGGTAACGGGGGGCACAGGCGTACGGGAGGTAACTGGGGGCACAGGCGTACGGGAGGTAACTGGGGGCACAGGCGTCCGGGAGGTAACAGGGGGCACAGCTGTATGGAAGGTAAGAGGGCACAGGCGTACGGGAGGTAACAGGGGGCACAGGCGTACGGGAGGTAACGGGGGGGCACAGGCGTACGGGGGGTAACGGGGGGGCACAGGGTAACGGGGGGGGCACAGGCGTACGGGGGTAACGGGGGGGGGCAGAGGCGTACGGGGGGTAACGGGGGGGGGGCACAGGCGTACGGGGGGGGCACAGGCGTACGGGGGGTAACGGGGGGGGGGCACAGGTGCCGAAGTTACAGCCTGCAGTGGGTAACGGGCGGTGGGGCACAGTCGCACAGGGGGCAGTGGCTCCTTCTGAGGTTTCGGGGTCTCCTTCTCACTGATTGGCCGCCCTCTTGCAGGTTGAACCGCGCCCTGTCACATGAGCAGGAGTTTGCGGATCGGTTCCTGCCGGATGATGAGGCGGCGCAGGCTCTAGGCCGCACCTGTTGGGAGGCGCTGATATCCCCCCTGGTGAAGAGCATCACCACCTCAGGTAGAGAAGCTTCCAGGCCCCCAATGTGCTGCTTCCCTCCTGTACGGGGTCCTCACCTCTCTGCCTCCTGTTCTCTTCTAGACGACGGGGGAGTAAGCCCCCTCAGCTGGCTGCTTACCCGCTATCTGGGGAACATTCAGGGGGCGCAACGCCCCAATGCCAAAACTTCAGTCTTCAACTCCCGGGTACGAAGGCTGACCCATCTACTGGTCCATGTGGACACCAGCCCCCAGGACACGGCCGAGCTGAAGCCCCCCAGTAAAGCCAGTGAGTACTGTGTCCCTGTGTAGGAGGTGGGGAGTGGTCGGGGGTCTCTGTGTAGGAGGTGGGGAGTGGTCGGGGGTCTCTGTGTAGGAGGTGGGGAGTGGTCGGGGGTCTCTGTGTAGGAGGTGGGGAGTGGTCGGGGGTCTCTGTGTAGGAGGTGGGGAGTGGTCGGGGGTCTCTGTGTAGGAGGTGGGGAGTGGTCGGGGGTCTCTGTGTAGGAGGGTGGGGAGTGGTCGGGGGTCTCTGTGTAGGAGGTGGGGAGTGGTCGGGGGTCTCTGTGTAGGAGGTGGGGAGTGGTCGGGGGGTCTCTGTGTAGGAGGTGGGGAGTGGTCGGGGGTCTCTGTGTAGGAGGTGGGGAGTGGTCGGGGGGTCTCTGTGTAGGAGGTGGGGAGTGGTCGGGGGTCTCTGTGTAGGAGGTGGGGAGTGGTCGGGGGTCTCTGTGTAGGAGGTGGGGAGTGGTCGGGGGTCTCTGTGTAGGAGGTGGGGAGTGGTCGGGGGTCTCTGTGTAGGAGGTGGGGACTGGTCGGGGGTCTCCATACGTCAGTTCTGCTGTGAGATTTGCTCTTCTCCTCAGATGGGAAGAGTCGGGGGGCCCCCAGTCCTCCGGTGAGACCCTCTGCTACTGGATGGAGCAGCTTGGCCGGGATGGCTCAGTGCTGGCAGGCGGTGGTCCAGAAGCAGGTAGTGGGGGCTCAGGGATTCTGGGGGATTAGTGTGTCCCTCTTCCTGGGTGTAATTCCTGTTGTGTCCACCAGGTGCAGCGCTTTCTGGAGATGTCCTGGAATGATGTGGATCTGGCTCCCCGCTTCTGCTCCATGTACCGGGCCCTCAGACGCGCCATGGACGAGATGTTTGGACAACAGATGCGGTTCTTACTGTCTCTGCGCCAGGGGTTCTGTGAGGGGCTGTTACAGCTGTCCTTCCTGACCGCACTGCACGTGAGTCTCTGGGGCCCCATTAGTGTTCTTCATGTTGGGGGCCCCATTAGTGTTCTTCATGTTGGGGGGCCCCATTAGTGTTCTTCATGTTGGGGGCCCCCTCTAGTGTTCTTCATGTTGGGGGGCCCCTCTAGTGTTCATGTTGGGGGGCCCCTCTAATGTTCTTCATATTGGGGGCCCCTCTAGTGTTCATGTTGGGGGCCCCCTCTAGTGTTCTTCATGTTGGGGGGCCCCTCTAGTGTTCATGTTGGGGGGCCCCTCTAATGTTCTTCATATTGGGGGCCCCTCTAGTGTTCATGTTGGGGGGCCCCCCTAGTGTTCTTCATGTTGGGGGGCCCCCCTAGTGTTCTTCATGTTGGGGGGCCCCATTAGTGTTCTTCATGTTGGGGGGCCCCATTAGTGTTCTTCATGTTGGGGGGCCCCCCCTAGTGTTCTTCATGTTGGGGCCCCCCCCCTAGTGTTCTTCATGTTGGGGGCCCCCCCTAGTGTTCTTCATGTTGGGGGGCCCCTCTAGTGTTCTTCATGTTGGGGGGCCCCATTAATGTTCTTCATGTTGGGGGCCCCCCCTAGTGTTCTTCATGTTGGGGGGCCCCTCTAGTGTTCTTCATGTTGGGGGGCCCCATTAGTGTTCTTCATGTTGGGGGGCCCCATTAGTGTTCTTCATGTTGGGGGGCCCCATTAGTGTTCTTCATGTTGGGGGGCCCCATTAGTGTTCTTCATGTTGGGGGGCCCCCCCTAGTGTTCTTCATGTTGGGGGGCCCCTCTAGTGTTCTTCATGTTGGGGGGGCCCCATAAGTGTTCTTCATGTTGGGGGGCCCCTCTAGTGTTCTTCATGTTGGGGGGCCCCTCTAGTGTTCTTCATGTTGGGGGGCCCCTCTAGTGTTCTTCATGTTGGGGGGCCCCTCTAGTGTTCTTCATGTTGGGGGGCCCCTCTAGTGTTCTTCATGTTGGGGGGCCCCATTAGTGTTCTTCATGTTGGGGGGGGGGCCTCTAGTGTTCTTAATGTTGGGGGGGCCCCATTAGTGTTCTTCATGTTGGGGGGGGCCCTCTAGTGTTCTTAATGTTGGGGGGGCCCCATTAGTGTTCTTCATGTTGGGGGGCCCCTCTAGTGTTCTTCATGTTGGGGGGCCCCTCTAGTGTTCTTCATGTTGGGGGGCCCCTCTAGTGTTCTTCATGTTGGGGGGCCCCCCTAGTGTTCTTCATGTTGGGGGGCCCCATTAGTGTTCTTCATGTTGGGGGGCCCCATTAGTGTTCTTCATGTTGGGGGGCCCTATTAGTGTTCTTCATGTTGGGGGGCCCCATTAGTGTTCTTCATGTTGGGGGGCCCCCTAGTGTTCTTCATGTTGGGGGGCCCCTCTAGTGTTCATGTTGGGGGGCCCCTCTAGTGTTCATGTTGGGGGGCCCCTCTAGTGTTCTTCATGGTGGGGGGGTGCCCATTAGTGTTCTTCATGTTGGGGGGGCCCCTCTAGTGTTCTTCATGTTGGGGGGCCCCATTAGTGTTCTTCATGTTGGGGGGCCCCTCTAGTGTTCTTCATGTTGGGGGGCCCCTCTAGTGTTCTTCATGTTGGGGGGCCCCTCTAGTGTTCTTCATGTTGGGGGGCCCCATTAGTGTTCTTCATGTTGGGGGTCCCCATTAGTGTTCTTCATGTTGGGGGGCCCCATTAGTGTTCTTCATGTTGGGGGGCCCCCCTAGTGTTCTTCATGTTGGGGCCCCCTGTGTCTGGAGATATCTGTGATGTTTGTACATTACAGGTGACGGAGCAGTTCGCTCGCTATATAGATCAGCTGATCACTGTGATCCGTGCCGATTCTGCTGATCTCCGATCCCTGGAGCAGCTTCAGGAATTCCTGGACTTTGTTCTTTTCTTGTCTGATCTAGAACTGGCCAATTCCTTCGAGCATTTTTACAGGTCAGTGCAGCTCCATGTCGCCATCTCTAGCACTGCTTCTTGTTGCCCCTGTGCCGCCATCTCTAGCACTGCTTCTTGTTGCCCCTGTGCCGCCATCTCTAGCACTGCTTCTTGTTGCCCCTGTGCCGCCATCTCTAGCACTGCTCCTTGTTGCCCCTGTGCCGCCATCTCTAGCACTGCTTCTTGTTGCCCCTGTGCCGCCATCTCTAGCACTGCTTCTTGTTGCCCCTGTGCCGCCATCTCTAGCACTGCTTCTTGTTGCCCCTGTGCCGCCATCTCTAGCACTGCTCCTTGTTGCCCCTGTGCCGCCATCTCTAGCACTGCTTCTTGTTGCCCCTGTGCCGCCATCTCTAGCACTGCTTCTTGTTGCCCCTGTGCCGCCAGCTTCCTCCTTGTTGCCCCCGTGCCGCCAGCTTCCTCCTTGTTGCCCCCGTGCCGCCAGCTTCCTCCTTGTTGCCCCAGTGCCGCCAGCTTCCTCCTTGTTGCCCCCGTGCCGCCAGCTTCCTCCTTGTTGCCCCCGTGCCGCCAGCTTCCTCCTTGTTGCCCCCGTGCCACCAGCTTCTGTGATTCCAGGTCCTATTTTCTAAGCTGCTGTGTGTTGCAGGCATTACCTGGCGGATCGCCTCCTCTCCCTCGGACCCTGCTGGCTGGAGAATTCGGTGGTCGATCACATTGGAATTTGTTTCCCAAACCGCTTTCCCCAACAGATGCTGAAAAACCTGCAAGAAGCCAAAGATCTTCAAAGAGAGGAACATCTGTACCGCCTGCAGGAGCATGACAGAGGAGTCTTATCAGAGGAGGAGGAGGATAAGATGGTGAGTAGGAGGAGGATTGGGGGTTTGGAGGAGATGGTAAGAAATAGGACAGAAGGGAAAAAGATGATGATGATGAGTAGGAGGAGGAGGACATGTGAAAAGGAGATGGTGAGGAGGAGGACATGAGGTAAGAAGGAGGAGGAGATGGTGAGGAGGAGGACATGAGGTAAGAAGGAGGAGGAGATGGTGAGGAGGAGGACATGAGGTAAGAAGGAGGAGGAGATGGTGAGGAGGAGGACATGTGAAAAGGAGATGGTGAGGAGGAGGACATGAGGTAGGAAGGAGATGGTGAGGAGGAGGACATGTGAAAAGGAGATGGTGAGGAGGAGGACATGAGGTAGGAAGGAGATGGTGAGGAGGAGGACATGAGGTAAGAAGGAGATGGTGAGGAGGAGGACATGAGGTAAGAAGGAGATGGTGAGGAGGAGGACAGGAGGGAAGAAGGAGATGGTGAGGAGGAGGACAGGAGGTAGGAAGAAGGAGATGGTGAGGAGGAGGACATGAGGTAGGAAGGAGATGGTGAGGAGGAGGACATGAGGTAAGAAGGAGGAGGAGATGGTGAGGAGGAGGACATGTGAAAAGGAGATGGTGAGGAGGAGGACATGAGGTAAGAAGGAGATGGTGAGGAGGAGGACAGGAGGGAAGAAGGAGATGGTGAGGAGGAGGACAGGAGGGAAGAAGGAGATGGTGAGGAGGAGGACATGAGGTAAGAAGGAGGAGGAGATGGTGAGGAGGAGGACATGAGGTAAGAAGGAGGAGGAGATGGTGAGGAGGAGGACATGAGGTAAGAAGGAGGAGGAGATGGTGAGGAGGAGGACATGTGAAAAGGAGATGGTGAGGAGGAGGACATGAGGTAGGAAGGAGATGGTGAGGAGGAGGACATGAGGTAGGAAGGAGATGGTGAGGAGGAGGACATGAGGTAAGAAGGAGATGGTGAGGAGGAGGACATGAGGTAAGAAGGAGATGGTGAGGAGGAGGACATGAGGTAAGAAGGAGATGGTGAGGAGGAGGACAGGAGGGAAGAAGGAGATGGTGAGGAGGAGGACAGGAGGTAGGAAGAAGGAGATGGTGAGGAGGAGGACATGAGGTAGGAAGGAGATGGTGAGGAGGAGGACATGAGGTAAGAAGGAGGAGGAGATGGTGAGGAGGAGGACATGTGAAAAGGAGATGGTGAGGAGGAGGACATGAGGTAAGAAGGAGATGGTGAGGAGGAGGACAGGAGGTAAGAAGGAGATGGTGAGGAGGAGGACAGGAGGGAAGAAGGAGATGGTGAGGAGGAGGACAGGAGGGAAGAAGGAGATGGTGAGGAGGAGGACAGGAGGGAAGAAGGAGATGGTGAGGAGGAGGACAGGAGGGAAGGAGGAGGAGATGGTGAGGAGGAGGACATGTGAAAAGGAGATGGTGAGGAGGAGGACATGAGGTAAGAAGGAGATGGTGAGGAGGAGGACAGGAGGTAAGAAGGAGATGGTGAGGAGGAGGACAGGAGGGAAGAAGGAGATGGTGAGGAGGAGGACAGGAGGGAAGAAGGAGATGGTGAGGAGGAGGACAGGAGGGAAGAAGGAGATGGTGAGGAGGAGGACAGGAGGGAAGAAGGAGATGGTGAGGAGGAGGACATGAGGTAGGAAGGAGATGGTGAGGAGGAGGACATGAGGTAGGAAGGAGATGGTGAGGAGGAGGACATGAGGTAGGAAGGAGATGGTGAGGAGGAGGACATGAGGTAGGAAGGAGATGGTGAGGAGGAGGACAGGAGGGAAGGAGGGAGAGATGAGGAGGATATGGCGAGTACAAGGACAGAAAGGAATAAGTGGGAGAAGGAAATGGTGAAGAGGGGGACAAGAGGGAAGGAGGAAGAGATGATGTTGAGAAGGAGAGGAATTTAGTAACCTAAATTCGGACTACTTGTTGCCAATGTCTATATGCATCAGACAATATATATATATATATATCTCCTACAACAGAAAAGATGCTAGACAATACACCCAAATCAATAAACAAATCCATACTTTATTGTTACATATAGAAAAAAATATATTTAAAAACATAATAAAAACAAGGAGGCATGAAAATACAGTACATACATCGGATGGCGTACAGGGCAGATGGGGTCATGTATACTCTGTATAATGGTTAAATTGATGATGTGTCACTCAATCCCAGGAGGAACTAAAGAATATAAATCCCAATAAACAGTGTGCTCTAAGATCTTTTCTACAGAGGTATACAGTATGTGTGGAGAAGTGGACTGCAAGTGCAGCAAATACCAATACAAAAGTGTACAGGGAAATATGAACAAAGGAAAAAATGTACAAGAGGATAGTGCAAAAGGAAATATACTTAGACCTCTGGTAGCCAAAATATGTTCTGCCTGGTAAGACCACTCACCCAACGCTGCGTTTCGCTAAGCGAGCTTCGTCAAGGGTAGTAATGGTCAGGTAGCTTGCCTATGTTATATGTCCGCTCACCAATCACATACTGACTGCACAGCTGATGATCATCACCACGGTCAGTTCCACACCAATCATATTTCCCCTCTTGTATTACATGCTCCGCCCCCGTTAAACAGGTGTATCTTTTCAAAAGAGTCCGCACACTCACCCCAATGATCGGCGCCATTCCCCTGTGTAATGGATGGTAGCAGGAAGGAAATGGCCGGTCATGTGACCCTAAGCACATGACCAGTCCTTCTAGTGTCACTTCCGGGATGGAATCCAAGTCATGTGACCGCAATACAGGCACATGACCGCAGAGCGGACACGTGACTGTGAGAAGATGACGTACATGGGATCCCGGTCACATGACCGAGATTACATGGTGTATTAGAGAACTCGTATTGCGGCGCATGCGCAGTAAGGGCGAAACGGGACAGTTATAGGAAATGACAAAACACATAGACATAGGAGATTGAAACATAGAAAAATAGTGCAGTGAGAAAAAGGGTGAATGAATTAATGGAGTGAAAGAAATGTGAAGTGCAAGTGAAAAAATCAAATGTGCGCCAAAGTGCTGAAGTGCAAAAAGCTAAAAAAGAATAAGTACCCGCCATATAACTTACCCACAGATAATCTATAAAGTGCAAAAACTGAGCAAAAAAAAAAAATTAAATGCAAAGGAAACTACCAATCCACATCTATATGTATAGACACACACAAATATATAATTACTATTATAAACCCAACAATATATCAAAACCTTTCTATGTTATACAAATATATTCATGAATTCTAATATTGTGCCCATTATGCAGTATCTCTACACGTGTGTAATGTACCAAATATCTATATAAAATGATACCATCAGATAATAAAACAACATAATCAAGTGTACGTGTCCTGCCAATGGTGACGTATGGGCAAAAATCATTGCCAACTCTCATAAAAATATATACAATAAAATGCCATGCAAAAATGGCTGGAAAATCTTAACCAAGTCTCCATAGTAGTGAAAATGTAAAGTGTCATCGCTATATAGTATCATAGACCTAGGAATCAGGTGCAAATCAACAACAGTGAACAAAGTGCAGAACCATTATCCATGGCGGGGAGAGGATGTACCCCAAGGCGTGCCCATCCAACATCCAATAGGGAAGAACCTACCAGTATTACAAATAGGGATCTGTAGCGCGTATCCGAAGAGCGGGAAGAAGGGGGGGGGATACATTTAGATAAGATATCAAATCCCAGGATGATATACAACTCTACACTCACACCATAAAACAGGTAGACTCATTTATTGCTTAAAAAAAAAATAAGAACATGCGTACAATATAAAAACAATAAAAAAATAGAATAAAACAAGCCAAAGCTGAAAAGCAAGTAGATATTCCCCGGAGTACAGTCGGATTTCATATTATTATACACATGGTTGAATCTTTTTTAATTGGGTTTTTCTTAATGAATCTATTCCTAAGTATGGTGCGAAGCTATTGTACTCATTGCGGCCATGTGGAGCCAGGGGGTCTAGTTTATACATCCACATTGTCTCTCTCTGACCCAGTCGCTTGTTTATCTCACCCCCTCTTTCACTGGGGTACACTACATCTATTCCTTGTACTTTAAGGAGGGAATCATCCCAGTTGGGGACTGACCTGAAGTGTCGTGGAATAGTCTTTAGGTCCCCTATCTCTGTCGCGTCTCCTGCTGCTCTGATGTCCAAGACATGTTCACGTCTTCTTCTTTTAAGTTGGCGCGACGTCATGTCGACATAGATCAAGTTGCATGGACATGTGGCAAAATATACTACGGACTTAGTTTCGCAGGATACGGAATGACAGATCTTGTATTCCTTAGTGCCATCAGATCTGTGGAAGGTCGGAGTTCTTTCCATAGTCGGACATGCCACACATCCTCTACTTGGGCCTGAGCCCCATCTTGGAGGTCTGGAGCCAAAGATCCCCGTCATTCCTTTTGAGTTATAATGACTTCGAACAAGATGATCACGAAAATTACGAGATCTTTTATACGTCACTGACTCTGTGGAATCAAGGACGTTGTATAGAAAGGGATCAGTCAATAAAATTGTCCAGTGCTTCTCCAAGGCTTCCACCATTTCCTTACCTTACCTTTTGGTCTGCCGAGTCCGGTTCTTCTTAGGTTCTAATAAATCACGACAATTGGTATTCTTAGCTCGCAAGTAGGCTCTCCTGATACAGCGATTACTGTACCCCTTTCTCGGAATCGCCGGGTCAGATCTGCAGCCTGCAGATGTTTTGGGTGAATTTACGGTAGATACGGCGGGATTTGTGCAAACTGATCTGTATAGGAAAAAGAACTCGGCAAACACCGTACTACATGCTAAGTCATCCCACCCAAAACATCTTACATCTGTACGGGGGGCTGACCCCATATCTGTGCTTACATCTGTACGGGGGGCTGACCCCATATCTGTGCTTACATCTGTACGGGGGGCTGACCCCATATCTGTGCTTACATCTGTACGGGGGGGACATGCTGACCCCATATCTGGGCTTACATCTGTACGGGGGGCTGACCCCATATCTGTGCTTACATCTGTACGGGGGGCTGACCCCATATCTGTGCTTACATCTGTACGGGGGGGCTGACCCCATATCTGTGCTTACATCTGTACAGGGGGCTGACCCCATATCTGTGCTTACATCTGTACGGGGGGGGACATGCTGACCCCATATCTGGGCTTACATCTGTACGGGGGGCTGACCCCATATCTGTGCTTACATCTGTACGGGGGGCTGACCCCATATCTGTGCTTACATCTGTACGGGGGGGCTGACCCCATATCTGTGCTTACATCTGTACAGGGGGCTGACCCCATATCTGTGCTTACATCTGTACGGGGGGGACATGCTGACCCCATATCTGGGCTTACATCTGTACGGGGGGGCTGACCCCATATCTGTGCTTACATCTGTACGGGGGGGGGGGGGGGGGGCTGACCCCATATCTGGGCTTACATCTGTACGGGGGGCTGACCCCATATCTGTGCTTACATCTGTACGGGGGGCCGACCCCATATCTGTGCTTACATCTGTACGGGGGGGGGGGGGGGGGGGGGGGGCTGACCCCATATCTGGGCTTACATCTGTACGGGGGGCTGACCCCATATCTGTGCTTACATCTGTACAGGGGGCTGACCCCATATCTGTGCTTACATCTGTACGGGGGGCTGACCCCATATCTGTGCTTACATCTGTACGGGGGGCTGACCCCATATCTGTGCTTACATCTGTACGGGGGGCTGACCCCATATCTGTGCTTACATCTGTACGGGGGGGACATGCTGACCCCATATCTGTGCTTACATCTGTACGGGGGGGGCTGACCCCATATCTGTGCTTACATCTGTACGGGGGGGCTGACCCCATATCTGTGCTTACATCTGTACAGGGGGCTGACCCCATATCTGTGCTTACATCTGTACGGGGGGACATGCTGACCCCATATCTGTGCTTACATCTGTACGGGGGGGACATGCTGACCCCATATCTGTGCTTACATCTGTACGGGGGGGACATGCTGACCCCATATCTGTGCTTACATCTGTACGGGGGGGCTGACCCCATATCTGTGCTTACATCTGTACGGGGGGGGACATGCTGACCCCATATCTGTGCTTACATCTGTACGGGGGGGCTGACCCCATATCTGTGCTTACATCTGTACGGGGGGCTGACCCCATATCTGTGCTTACATCTGTATGGGGGGCTGACCCCATATCTGTGCTTACATCTGTACGGGGGGGGACATGCTGACCCCATATCTGTGCTTACATCTGGTATGGGGGGACACGCCAGGGTTATGACGTGGCAGAAGCCATCTGTGTCAGCAGCCAATGAGACCCCTACACCTCAGCAATGACGTTTCTGAACTTTCTATGTGCTCTGCACTGATTGGCTGGCAGAGAGGCGCACGAACAATAACTCCAACAAACAGTTAAATGTTCTTCGGTCCAATTCAAGAAAATTGCGATGTTTAACTTAACTTTTCTAAAACCGTTTGAGCAACACTAGTGAGGAGCCTACAGTGTTTGTCTGGTAGTCCCTACAGGGACGACTCGTGACTGAGAGAAGGCTTCATGGTGGCCCAGGCCAGATGGAGAGGAAGAGGAAAATCTGAGAAGAAGCCCCCTGTGAGACACTGGATGTAACTGCAGTGTAATCACTTATGGTGGGCAGGTTCTGTGTAGAGCTGGTATCTGCTGCTATATGGTCACTGTGTGAGGAGATACTGATCTTTGTACAGTGGATTTTATTCCATAGCAGTGGTGCTATTAGTCAGCAGGTGGCGGTATTAGTCAGCATGGGGTGGTATTAGTATGTGGTGCTATTAGCCGATATGTGGCAGTATTAGTATGTGGTGATATTAGTCATTATGTGGTGGTATTAGTATGTGGCGGTATCAGTATATGGTGGTGTTAGTATGTGGCCATATTAGTATGTGGTGGTATTAGTCTGTATGTGGCGGTAGTAGTATTTGATGGGACTAGTCGGTATGTGGTGGTATTAGTCAGTATGTGGTGGTATAAATATGTGGTGGTATTAGTCAGTATGCGGTGACATTAGTCAGTATGCGGTGGGATTAGTATGTGGTATTACTCGTCAGTATGTGGTGGTATTAGTATGTAGTGGTATTAGTCAGTATGTGGCGGTATTAGTATGTGGTGGTATTAGTCAGTATGTGGTGGTATTAGTATTTGGTGGTATTAGTATGTGGTGGTATTAGTCAGTATGTGGAGGTATTGGTATTAGTATGTGGTGGTATTAGTATGTGGCGGTATTAGTCGGTATGTGGCGGTATTAGTATGTGGTGGTATCAATATGTGGCTGTATTAGTATGTGGCGGTATTAGTATGTGGTGGTATTAGTATGTGGTGGTATTAGTCGGTATGTTGCGGTATTAGTATGTGGGGGTATTAGTCGGTATGTGGTGGTATTAGTATGTGGTGGTATTAGTCGGTATGTTGCGGTATTAGTATGTGGGGGTATTCGTCGGTATGTGGTGGTATTAGTTGGTATGTGGCGGTATTAGTATGTGGTGGTATTAGTATGTGGCGGTATTAGTATGTGGTGGTATTAGTTGGTATGTTGCGGTATTAGTATGTGGGGGTATTAGTCGGTATGTGGTGGTATTAGTTGGTATGTGGCGGTATTAGTATGTGGGGGTATTAGTCGGTATGTGGCGGTATTAGTATGTGGTGGTATTAGTCGGTATGTTGCGGTATTAGTATGTGGGGGTATTCGTCGGTATGTGGTGGTATTAGTTGGTATGTGGCGGTATTAGTATGTGGTGGTATTAGTATGTGGCGGTATTAGTATGTGGTGGTATTAGTTGGTATGTTGCGGTATTAGTATGTGGGGGTATTAGTCGGTATGTGGTGGTATTAGTTGGTATGTGGCGGTATTAGTATGTGGTGGTATCAATATGTGGCTGTATTAGTATGTGGCGGTATTAGTATGTGGTGGTATTAGTATGTGGTGGTATTAGTCGGTATGTTGCGGTATTAGTATGTGGGGGTATTAGTCGGTATGTGGTGGTATTAGTATGTGGTGGTATTAGTCGGTATGTTGCGGTATTAGTATGTGGGGGTATTCGTCGGTATGTGGTGGTATTAGTTGGTATGTGGCGGTATTAGTATGTGGTGGTATTAGTATGTGGCGGTATTAGTATGTGGTGGTATTAGTTGGTATGTTGCGGTATTAGTATGTGGGGGTATTAGTCGGTATGTGGTGATATTAGTTGGTATGTGGCGGTATTAGTATGTGGTGGTATTAGTTGGTATGTGGCGGTATTAGTATGTGGGGGTATTAGTCGGTATGTGGCGGTATTAGTATGTGGTGGTATTAGTCGGTATGTTGCGGTATTAGTATGTGGGGGTATTAGTCGGTATGTGGTGGTATTAGTCGGTATGTTGCGGTATTAGTATGTGGGGGTATTAGTTGGTATGTGGCGGTATTAGTATGTGGTGGTATTAGTCGGTATGTTGCGGTTTTAGTATGTGGGGGTATTAGTCGGTATGTGGTGGTATTAGTTGGTATGTGGCGGTATTAGTATGTGGTGGTATTAGTTGGTATGTGGCGGTATTAGTATGTGGGGGTATTAGTATGTGGTGGTATTAGTATGTGGCAGTAAGTATGTGGCAGTATTAGTATGTGGTGGTATCAGTATGTGGCGGTATCAGTATGTGGTGGTATTAGTATGTGGCGGTATTAGTATGTGGTGGTATTAGTCGGTATGTGGCGGTATTAGTATGTGGGGGTATAAGTTGGTATGTGGTGGTATTAGTTGGTATGTGACGGTATTAGTATGTGGTGGTATTAGTTGGTATGTGGCGGTATTAGTATGTGGGGGTATTAGTATGTGGTGGTATTAGTATGTGGTGGTATCAGTATGTGGGGGTATTAGTATGTGGTGGTATTAGTATGTGGTGGTATTAGTATGTGGTGGTATCAGTATGTGGCGGTATCAGTATGTGGTGGTATCAGTATGTGGGGGTATTAGTATGTGGCGGTATTAGTATGTGGTGGTATTAGTCGGTATGTGGTGGTATTAGTATGTGGTGGTATTAGTCGGTATGTGGCGGTATTAGTATGTGGGGTATTAGTCGATATGTGGTGGTATTAGTTGGTATGTGGCGGTATTAGTATGTGGCGGTATTAGTCGGTATGTGGGGGTATTAGTATGTGGTGGTATTAGTATGTGGCAGTAAGTATGTGGCAGTATTAGTATGTGGCGGTATTAGTATGTGGTGGTATCAGTATGTGGTGGTATCAGTATGTGGCTGTATTAGTATGTGGTGGTATCAGTATGTGGTGGTATCAGTATGTGGCTGTATTAGTATGTGGCGGTATTAGTATGTGGGGGTATTAGTATGTGGTGGTATCAGTATGTGGCTGTATTAGTATGTGGCGGTATTAGTATGTGGGGGTATTAGTATGTGGTGGTATCAGTATGTGGCTGTATTAGTATGTGGTGGTATCAGTATGTGGTGGTATCAGTATGTGGTGGTATCAGTATGTGGCTGTATTAGTATGTGGTGGTATCAGTATGTGGTGGTATCAGTATGTGGCTGTATTAGTATGTGGCGGTATTAGTATGTGGGGGTATTAGTATGTGGTGGTATTAGTCGGTATGTGGTGGTATTAGTATGTGGTGGTATTAGTATGTGGGGGTATTAGTATGTGGTGGTATTAGTCGGTATGTGGTGGTATTAGTATGTGGTAGTATTAGTCAGTATGTGGCGGTATTAGTATGTGGTGGTATTAGTCGGTATGTGGCGGCATTAGTATGTTAGTAGTGTGTGTGTAGTATGTTAGTTATTGGTCTTGGTATACAGGATTTGGTCAGTGTGATGGTGATATGTATGGTAATAATTATTGCTCCTTATATACTGGTGCTGTAATACTCCCTCTAATACTATATCTATCTATAGCGAATGGGGGGGCAATCAGAAGTTTGCTATGGGGCCCAGCCATTTCTAGTTACGCCCCTGGGGCTATTCTAAACTAAAACTACATTCTCACCCATTGGAGGGTTAAAGTTCCCGAAATCCCAAAGGCTTTTGTCTACTATCAAAGACGTCGAGTGGGGGAGGAAGATGGAGGGGTGATCCCTGAGATGGCTGCGGAGAGGTCCCGGAGAGATCCATGGTAACTGATAACATTTCTGCTGAAGGTGACAGAAGCCCCAAAGCACTATGGGTACCATGACACTAAGGGCCCTATTACACCAACAGATTGTCTTGTTTTTAAGCCAAAGCCAGGAATGGATCTGAAAAGAGGAGAAAGCTTGTCTTTCCTTTATTACTAGTGATGAGCGGACGTGCTGGTCCGAGCTGGGTACTCGATGGAGTATTAGGGTACTTGATGGAGTATTAGGGTACTCGATGGAGTATTAGGGTACTTGATGGAGTATTAGGGTACTGGATGGAGTATTAGGGTACTCGATGGTTCTCGTTACTCGGACGAGCATCTCACGATACTCGAGAATATGGCATCTTCCGTTTCCTGTAAGTTTGGGCGCTATTTCTCAGCCAATAAACATGCAGGAGACTCTTTGGTACATCCTGCGATGACGTGGGACCCATACATGTCGATAGCAGCGATTGGTTGGCCAGATCACATGACCCTGCCATATAAAACTGGGCGGGGGCAGTGCTGGCTTCAGACGCATGCTGTGAGAGATCAGGGAGAGCGTTAGGGTTGGTTCACACTGAGGAATTCTCGCGGATAAACTCAGCGGAATTCCGCCAGCTGTACGCGCGCACGGCCCTGCACCTTTCCGCCGGCTCCATAGACACCATTCTATGTGCCGGCTGACATGTGGACATGTAAATTCTTTCAGCGGAATCAGCCGGCCCATAGAATGGTGTCTATGGAGCCGGCGGAAAGGTGCAGGGCCGTGCGCGCGTACAGCCGATGGAATTCCGCTGAGTTTATCCACGAGAATTCCTCAAGAAGCGTTCCTGTAGGCAGTGATACTATATACAGTATATATATTACTCCAGACTGCTGTCTGGGACTTGCAGTGCACCTGCCATGATCTTAGCTCTACACTATGGTGATCGGCTGCTGGCAGAAAGGGGACATTAGGTGTTACATACAGACCCCTAAGAAGTGCTCAGTACTATTATATTATTTTGTGGCTGGTGGTGCTGCTGTACATTGTATTGCTGTGATTTGTAGTACACCCAGGGGCGGATTAACTTTACCATAGGCCCCAGGCTGTTCACCAAGCCTGGGCCCCCCCACCCCACTGTAACTATGGCAGCACTAGCCTGGGCCCCCCACCCCACTGCAACTATGGCGGCACTAGCCTGGGCCCCCCACCCCACTGTAACTATGGCAGCACTAGCCTGGGCCCCCCCCCCACCCCACTGTAACTATGGCAGCACTAGCCTGGGCCCCCCCACACCACTGTAACTATGGCAGCACTAGCCTGGGCCCCCCACCCCACTGTAACTATGGCGGCACTAGCCTGGGCCCCCCACCCCACTGTAACTATGGCAGCACTAGCCTGGGCCCCACCCCACTGTAACTATGGCAGCACTAGCCTGGGCCCCCCCACCCCACTGTAACTATGGCAGCACTAGCCTGGGCCCCCCACCCCACTGTAACTATGGTAGCACTAGCCTGGGCCCCACCCCACTGTAACTATGGCAGCACTAGCCTGGGCCCCCCCACCCCCCTGTAACTATGGCAGCACTAGCCTGGGCCCCCCACCCCACTGTAACTATGGCAGCACTAGCCTGGGCCCCCCCCCCCCACTGTAATTATGGCAGCACTAGCCTGGGCCCCCCACCCCACTGTAACTATGGCAGCACTAGCCTGGGCCCCCCACCCCACTGTAACTATGGCAGCACTAGCCTGGGCCCCCCACCCCACTGTAACTATGGCAGCACTAGCCTGGGCCCCCCCACCCCACTGTAACTATGGCAGCACTAGCCTGGGCCCCCCACCCCACTGTAACTATGGCAGCACTATCCTGGGCCCCCCACCCCACTGTAACTATGGCAGCACTAGCCTGGGCCCCCCACCCCACTGTAACTATGGCAGCATTAGCCTGGGCCCCCCCACCCCACTGTAACTATGGCAGCACTAGCCTGGGCGCCCCACCCCACTGTAACTATGGCAGCACTAGCCTGGGCCCCCCACCCCACTGTAACTATGGCAGCACTAGCCTGGGCCCCCCCACCCCACTGTAACTATGGCAGCACTAGCCTGGGCGCCCCACCCCACTGTAACTATGGCAGCACTAGCCTGGGCCCCCCACCCCACTGTAACTATGGCAGCACTAGCCTGGGCCCCCCCACCCCACTGTAACTATGGCAGCACTAGTCTGGGCCCCCCTACCCCACTGTAACTATGGCAGCACTAGTCTGGGCCCCCCCACCCCACTGTAACTATGGCAGCACTAGCCTGGGCGCCCCACCCCACTGTAACTATGGCAGCACTAGTCTGGCGATCATAGTACAGGACAGATAATGTCATGATGTCCTGATTTGTGCAAAATTGCCACAAAAAAAACTGTGATTTTTGCAAATCATGGCGGAAGTGTAGCCAGGAGACAGTACACCACTGACAGGATAAGTCTTTTTGACGCCCCTATTATAATCCACTGCTGAATACACCTGCATAGAACCTCACTGCTCATTGTCCTGTGTAATATACACCATCTACCACCACTTACACACAGACTATATACGACAACCTCCAAAAACTAGTGTGACCAGTATATTTTCTCATCTGCAGCCAGTCATCGGGGTTGCTTTATTTTTTAGTGCAGCCATATCCAACCTCATGGCTCATTGTCCTGTGTAGGAGGGTGGCATACACTATATAGCTGCACTTAGCCACAGACTATATACAACTACCTCCAAAAGTAGTCTGAGTAATATATTTTCTTGGCTTGCTGTGATCTGTAGTGCAGCTATCTCAGTCTTGACTGTGCAGTGTCCATAAAATGGTGAACCCCAGGGGTAAGGGTCGAGGGCGTGGGGTTCCAAGCGATGCAGCAGGCAGTGGCCGTGGTTCAGGGCAGGGTGACACAGCAGCACCCGTTGAGGAGGGAGCAGTGGCACCGCAGACGTCCACTCCCTAGCTTCTTTGCCCAACTCACAGGGTCTCATGGTAGACCGATATTGAAACCGCAGCAGTGTGAACAGGTGATGACGTGGATAGCGGATAATGTGTCCAGTAACTTATCCACCACCCAGTCTTCCCAGCAGTCCACCCACACTACCCAAGGGAGAGGAACCCTTGCTCCATTAGCTCCGCCTCCTTCCCCACAGCCTGGCCCCTCCATCCACCACCACCACCAGGCTCCCAGGAACTCTTCTCTGGACCCTTCCCTGAGTCAGAGCAATCGGAGCAGTCGATCTGTCCTGATGCCCAAACTATGCAGCTCAGGCAGTCAGTGGGTGATGAGACTGGGGACTTGCAAGTAGGGTTGGAAGAGATGTCTGATGATGACGATGAGACCCGGTTGTCAGGCAGTGAGGTTGTTGTCATGGATGTAACTCAGAGTGAGGAGGAGAGTGAGGAGCTGGTGGATGAGGACGAGGTGACTGACCCGAGCTGGGTGGATAAGCCTAGTGAAGACCGTGCTTCTGAGGGGGAGGCAAGATCACCCACAGGACCGGTTGGAAGAGGAAGAGGGGTGGGCAGAGGGAGAGGCAGGGGCAGAGGGAGAGGCAGGGGCAGAGGGAGAGGCAGGGGCAGAGGGAGTAGATCAGCAACTGTTTCACAGAGTCAAACTCCCGTGGCCAGGCCTAGATGTTCCCAAGTCTGGAGGAAGAAAGTGCAGATGACCGACGGACTGTAGTGTACAACGTGTGCCACGCCAGGAACAGCAGGGGAGCCACCACTACCAGCCTCACCACTACCAGCATGCGCAGGCACATGAGTGCTAAACATCCCTCTCAGTGGAACCAAGGCCGTTCAGTGACTGCCAGTTGCACCCCTGCTCCTTCCCCTGTGTCACGTGCTGGCTCTGTCAGTCCCCCCGCCCAGGCCCCAGGCACGAGCGCCTCCCGCCCTACACGCACCCCTTCACCTCCACTATGCCCCACACCCTCCAGCAAGGTGTCCAAGCGCAGCGTTCTACTATCCCTGCAGCAACTGTCCCTGCAGCAGATGGAAGCACAAATACACGGCCAATCACCCGCATGCACAAGCCCTAAATGTGCACATAGGCAAACTGCTGAGCCTGGAGATGCTGCCCTATCGGCTGGTAGAGACAGAGGCTATTAGGAAACTCATGGCGGTGGCTGTCCCTCGGTACTCTGTCCCCAGTAGCCACTACTTTTCATGGTGTGCCGTCCCAGCCCTACACCAGCACGTGTCGGATAACATCATCCGTGCCCTGACCAACGCGGTCAGCGACAAGGTTCACCTAACCACGGACACGTGGACAAGTGCTGGCGGGCAGGGACACTATATCTCCCTGATGGCACATTGGGTCAACTTGGTGGAGGCTGGGACAGAGTCTGACCCTGGTTCTGCTCATGTGGTGCCCACACCAAGGATTGCGGGGCCTACCTCGGTCGCGGTCTCTCATGATTTGTATACCTCTTTCTCCTCCTCTTCTTCCTCCTCCTCTCTATTACCCTTCACGAGCACGTTGCCTCCATCTCGTATCATCAGCAGTGCGGTGGGTAAGCGCCAACAGGCGGTGTTGAAACTGCTGAGCTTAGGCGACAAGAGGCACACGGCCCAGGAGCTGTTGCAGGACATCACGGCGCAGACAGATCTTTGGCTCGCACGGCAGAACCTCAAACCAGGCATGGCTGTGTGTGACAACGGGTGGAACCTGGTGGTGGCTCTGCAACTTGGCAGCCTCACACATGTACCATGCCTGGCCCACGTGTTCAACCTAGTGGTGCAGCGGTTTCTTAAGACCTACCCCAATTTGGCTGACTTGCTCACCAAGGTGCGGCGCATCTGTGCGCATTTCTGCAAGTCAACCACGGATGCTGCCACCCTTAGGGCAGTGAAAAGGCGCTTGCAACTGCCGGCTCACCGACTGCTGTGCGACGTGCCCACGAGGTGGAATTCCACCTTCCAGATGGTAGCCAGGGTTTCCCAGCAACGCAAAGCCATTGTGGAATGCTAGATGTCAACCTCGGTTTAAAGCGGTAGTCAGGTCAGTCAGCTACCTCAAATCTACAATGAGGAGTTGATGTCTGCTATCTCTCAGGTACTGGGCCCCTTTGAGGAGTCAACACAGATGGTCAGCGGTGATGCCGCCATCATCAGCCTCACCATCCCGCTGCTGTGTCTGCTTCAAACCTCCCTGCTCAGCTTGAAGTCTGACACTTTGCCTTCATCTCAGGAGACGGGTGAAGAACATCCACCGCTAGATAGCCAGACCACCCTGACGTCAGTTTCTCACCACCGAGTAGAGGATGATGAGGAGGATGAAGAAGAGGAGCAGACTGCTGCCGCCACTGAAGAGGTTACCCATGCTCGATCCTTAGTTGTTGAGCGTGTATGGCCTGAATAGAGGAGGAATTGGTGGAGGATGAGGAGGAGGAGGAGGAAATTGAGGCTAGTGAGGAGAGGGAGTTCTTGCGTGTTGGGACCCTGGCACACGGCTGACTTTATGTTAGCCAATCTTTCCCGTGACCCTCAGGTTAAATATTTTTTTGACAACACAGATTACTGGGTGTTCACCCTCCTGGACCCTCGGTACAAACAGAACTTTTCCACTCTCATTACTGCCGAGGAACGCAGTATGAGAGGGAATCAATATCAACAGGCCCTGGTGCAGAAGCTGAAAATGTACTTCCCATCTGACACCACTAGCGCCAGAGGACGTAGTTCTGTGGGCTAGGGATGGTCCGAATCTGCCGAGGTTCGGGTTCGTATGAACCCAAACGCTCTGCATCAGATTCCCGCTGTCTGCCCACTCTGTGGAGAGGGTGGATACAGCGGGAGGACCGCCTGGAAAACTGGGATACAGCCTATGGTTATGGCTGTATCCCAGTTTTCCAGGCGGTCCTCCCGCTATATCCACCCTCTCCACAGAGCGGGCAGACAGCAGGAATCATTTCCGAGGGTTCGGGTTTGTACGAAACCGACCCGAACCAGGTTTGGACCATCCCTACTGTGGGCCAAAGAGCAGGGGAGAGGAGCGGTGGAGCAGGCAGCTTGTCAAGGGGCAGGGGAACACTCTCCAAGGCCTTTGACAGTTTCATGGCACCCCAGCAAGACTATGTCAACCGTCCCCAGTCTTGACAGAGTAGGGGGGAGGCCTTCAGAAAGATGGTGAGGGAGTACCTTGCTGACCATACCAATGTCCTTCCCGATCACTCTGCTACATAAAACTACTAGGTTATAAAGCTGGATACGTGGCCCAAACTGGCGCTTTACGCCTTCGAGGTGCTGGCCTGCCCTGCCGCTAGCGTATTATCAGAGCGGGTCTTCAGTGCAGCTGGTGCCATCATCACTGATAAGCGCACCCGCCTGTCAACTGACAGGCTGGCGTTTATAAAAATAAACAAAGCCTGGATTTCACCTGAATTCAACTGTCCACCCGGGGAAAGCAGCTCAACATGAAGATTCTTGGTATCTCCTCTCTTCCTCCTCCTTCAATTCTCATCCAACAGCCAAGTCTTCTTCCGCCATGCTGTGTCAGGCATAATTTTTGGGAGGCTCACCTGCTACCTCACTTTTAATGGTTCCCTGTGTCCTCACTGCCATGCTGTGTCAGGCTAAGTTTTTGGGGTGGTTCATGTGCTACCTCTGTTTTAATGGTTCCCGGTGTTCTCACCGCCAGGCTGTTGCCCATAATTTCAGCGACAGGTCACTTCAGGCAGCTTCAGGCGTCCCCAATCACTGCTGTCAAATGATGTACACCAAGGCGTGGCCATATTTAACCTCTTATATACTCTTATCTGCGTCATTAAAAGTAGCCAGTTACAGATGGGTTCCCACATCTCTACTAAATTACTTATCTTACTGGGATGTTGTCAACAAGATTGGCCAAATTCTGCTTGCTGCTTCCCATAACATATCAAGTCTGACAGAGTGATCCAAAATATTGTTCACTTACATAAGGTGAAAAACAAGGTTACATGAGCTGGCTTATGACCGGCCATGTTGTTTCCCAACAGCCATCTTTGTATGGTTCAGCGCCATTTTGTGTGGTTTGGCGGACTCCGACCTCCATTTTATATGCCACAGCAGTCATTTTAGCTTTTGTATCACACCTTCTCTGGGCCAAGCTTGGGTCCTCTGCAAAAATGCTCAAGTTTTCCATTGACTTCAATGGGGTTTGTTACTCGAAACGAGCACCCAAGCATTTTAGTACTCGCTCATCACTATTTATTACCTAATCTTTGTTTATAATCCATTCCTGGCTTTGGCTTAAAAAATCTGTCATATAATCTGTTGGTGTAATAGGGCCCTAGGCCATTCCTTACCAGATGGAACCAATCTAGCCAGGACACTGGGAGCTCTACATCCTCCACCTGCCGCCGCAAGTGAAGCCAGGCATTAGGATTGAGAGGGTTAATATGGCCCTGGCCCCTCTGTGGGGTGACTCTAGGATCGCCCCGAGTCACACGTCACAGATAGGTGGAATACACTTCTCCCAGAATCCCCCTTTATGGTACATGGAAATTGATGTGGACGAAGTCTTTCTGTTGCATATAATCCGGTTTTATCAACATCCGTCATCAGTCATATACCGTGTAATATCTGTACGCTGCTTCTACCCTCATCTTTTGGACAACTGCTAATGGCTATATGTAAAATACAATAAAACTATATATATAAAAAGCAAGATGGAAGAGGAGGAGGATGGCGAGGAGGAGGATGGTGAAGAGGAGGAAGATGGTGAGGAGAAGGGGGAGGAGATGATGGTGAAGAGGAGGAGGATGGCAAGGTGGAGGATGGTGAGGAGAAGGATGGTGAGGAGGAGATAGATGATGGGGAAGAGGAGGAAGATGGTGAGGAGAAGGAGGAGGAGATGACGGTGAGAAGGAAGATGGTGAAGAGAAGAAGGAGGAGATAATGGTGAGGAGACAGAAAAGGATGGTTAGGAGGAGGGGCATGGTAAAGAGGAGGAGGAGGAGGAGGATGATTGTGGGGAGAAGATGATGGCGAAGAGGAGGAGATGATGGTGAGGAGGAGGATGGTGAAGAGGAGATAATGATGAAGAGGAGCAAGATGGTGAGGAGAAGGAGGAGGAGATGATGGTGAGAAGGAGGAGATGAGGAGGAGGAGGAGAGGATGGTGAGGAGGAGGAGAGGATGGTGAGGAGGAGGAGATGATGGTGAGGAGGAGGAGGAGGAGGAGAAAAAGATGGTGAAGAGGAGAAGATGATAGTGAGGAGGATGATGGTGATAAGGTGTGTCCTCATTGTGTCTCAAGGTTATGGAGGAGAAATCAGTGCTGCAAAATGGTGATCACACCTCCACAGCTGTGCCCTGTGACGAGGGTCTCCTCTGTGATTGGGGGGGGTCTCCTCTGTGATTGGGGGGGGTGTCTCCTCTGTGATTGGGGAGGTCTCCTCTGTGATTGGGGGGGGGGTCTCCTCTGTGATTGGGGGGGGGGGTCTCCTCTGTGATTGGGGGGGGGGTCTCCTCTGTGATTGGGGGGGGTCTCCTCTGTGATTGGGGGGGGTGTCTCCTCTGTGATTGGGGAGGTCTCCTCTGTGATCGGGGGGGGGGGTCTCCTCTGTGATTGGGGGGGGGGTCTCCTCTGTGATTGGGGAGGTCTCCTCTGTGATTGGGGGGGGGGGTCTCCTCTGTGATTGGGGGGGGGTCTCCTCTGTGATTGGGGAGGTCTCCTCTGTGATTGGGGGGGGGGGTCTCCTCTGTGTTTGGGGAGGTCTCTTCTGTGATTGGGAGGGGGTCTCCTCTGTGATTGGGGAGGTCTCCTCTGTGATTGGGGGGGGGTCTCCTCAGTGATTGGGGAGGTCTCATCTGTGATTGGGGGGGGGGGTCTCCTCTGTGTTTGGGGAGGTCTCTTCTGTGATTGGGAGGGGGTCTCCTCTGTGATTGGGGAGGTCTCCTCTGTGATTGGGGGGGGGGGTCTCCTCAGTGATTGGGGAGGTCTCCTCTGTGATTGGGGGGGGGGGTCTCCTCTGTGATTGGGGAGGTCTCCTCTGTGATTGGGGGGGTCTCCTCTGTGATTGGGGAGGTCTCCTCTGTGATTGGGGGGGTCTCCTCTGTGATTGGGGAGGTCTCCTCTGTGATTGGGAGGGGGTCTCCTCAGTGATTGGGGAGGTCTCATCTGTGATTCGGGGGTCTACTCTGTAATTGGGGGTGTCCTCTGTGACCGGGAGACCCCTGTGATTGGGGGAGGTCTCCCCTGTGATCGGGGGGGGGGGGGGGGGGGGGGTCTCCTCTGTGATTGGGGGAGGTCTCCTCTGTGACCAGGGGGGTCTCCTCTGTGATGGGGGTCTGTGATCCAAGGGTCTTCTCTGTGATCGGGGGTCTCCTCTGTGATCGGGGGTCTCCTCTGTGACACCGGGGGTGGGGGGTCTCCTCTGTGACACCGGGGTGGGGGGTCTCCTCTGTGACGGAGGTCTCCTCTGTGATTGGGGAGGTTTCCTCTGTGACGGGGGCCTCCTCTGTGATTGGGGGTCTCCTCTGTGATTGGGGGTCTCCTCTGTGACCAGGGGGGTCTCCTCTGTGATCCGGGGGTCTCCCCTGTGATCGGGGAAGGTCTCCTCTGTGATTTGGGGGGGGGGGTCTCCTCTGTGATTTGGGGGGGGTCTCCTCTGTGATGGGGGGGTCTCCTCTGTGACACCGGGGGAGGGGGGTCTCCTCTGTGACACCGGGGGGGGGGTGTCTCCTCTGTGACATTGGGGGGGGGGGTCTCCTCTGTGATTGGGGGAGGTCTCCTCTGTGACACCGGGGGGGGGGGGGGTCTCCTCTGTGATTGGGGGAGGTCTCCTCTGTGACACCGGGGGGGGGGGGGGGGGGGGGGGGTCTCCTCTGTGACATTGGGGGGGGGGGGGGTCTCCTCTGTGATTGGGGGGAAGTCTGTGACGGGGGGGTCTCCTCTGACGGGGGTCTCCTCTGTGATTGGGGAGGTCTCCTCTGTGACGGGGGTCTCCTCTGTGATTGGGGTCTCCTCTGTGACCAGGGGGGTCTCCTCTGTGATTGGGGGTCTCCTCTGTGACACCGGGGGTGGGGGGTCTCTTCTGAAACACTGGGGGGGGGGGTCTCCTCTGTGATCTGTGATTGGGGAGGTCTCCTCTGTGACACCGGGGGTGGGGGGGGTCTCCTCTGTGATTGGGGGGGGGTCTCCTCTGTGACACCGGGGGTGGGGGGGGTCTCCTCTGTGATTGGGGGGGGGGGGGTCTCCTCTGTGACACCGGGGGTGGCGGGTCTCCTCTGTGACACGGGGGGGGGGGTCTCCTCTGTGATCTGTGATTGGGGGGTCTCCTCTGTGATCTGTGATTGGGGAGGTCTCCTCTGTGACACCGGGGGGGGGGGGGGTCTCCTCTGTGACACTGGGGGGGGGGGTCTCCTCTGTAACACCGGGGGGGGGGTCTCCTCTGTGACACTGGGGGGGGGTCTCCTCTGTGACACCGGGGGTGGGGGTGGGTCTCCTCTGTGACACTGGGGGGGGCCTCCTCTGTGATCTGTGATTGGGGAGGTCTCCTCTGTAACACCGGGGGGGGGGGGGGGGGGGTGTCTCCTCTGTGACACTGGGGGGGGTCTCCTCTGTGATTGGGGGGTCTCCTCTGTGACACCGGGGGTGGGGGTGGGTCTCCTCTGTGACACTGGGGGGGGTCTCCTCTGTGATTGGGGAGGTCTCCTCTGTGATTGGGGGGGGTCTCCTCTGTAACACCGGGGGGGGGGGGGGTGTCTCCTCTGTGACACTGGGGGGGGTCTCCTCTGTGATTGGGGGGTCTCCTCTGTGACACTGGGGGGGGGGGGGGGTCTCCTCTGTGACACCGGGGGTCTGTGTCCTCATTGTGTCTTGTGTCTCCAGGTGATGGAGGAGAGCTCGGTGCTCCAGGATGAGGGGGTGGATGATGCTGAGGTGCAGATCTCGGTGCTCTCTCCGCGATGCTGGGCTATAGCCTCTCTCTGCTATCTGGACGATCCCTCCAAGTATTTCCCAGAGACCCTCAGTTCTCCCCTGCAGCATTTCACTGACTTCTATACAAAGAGTAAGGCTGGCCCCCCGCTCCCCCATAGGTGGGTGTGTGTGTGTGTACTGACGTCCCGGGTTTTCTCCTCAGGTCAGGCCGCTCTGGGCTCACACCACACTCAGTCTCGCCGGCTGCAGTGGACGTGGTTGGGGAACGCTGAGGTCCAGTATGGAGACCTGACGCTCCGAGTCTCCACCCTGCAGATGTTCATCTTACTGCTCTTCAACCAGCACCAGGTGAGATGTGGATCCAGCACCAGGTGAGATGTGGATCCAGCACCAGGTGAGATGTGGATCCAGCACCAGGTGAGATGTGGATCCAGCACCAGGTGAGATGTGGTCCTATGACATCTATATGTGAGGTCCTCTCCTTCATCTTTTTCTCTGTGGGCAGGAAGTCTCCATCGAGCACATAGAAGAGCAGACGGGGATATCTGGATCTTTCCTGGTCAGTTCACTGGACACCCTCACCGGCAGAACTGGAATCCTCTCCCATCATGGAAGCACAGGTGAGAATCCGGAGATCACACTGGAGGAACCTTTCCTTGGTTTGCCTTTAGTGGCAAATAACATGTTAGTAATAATTGGTAGGAAACCGTCCTGGGGAGCTGACAGCTCTGGTTCTCTCAACTCTCATTTCTGCCATCTGGTTGTGTTTTTTGTCCATGCGCAGTCACTCATGGGGGCCATGTTACACTGCTGATGGTGTTTGTGCCCCCAGTTTGGGCTGTATTGTGGCCCGGCCCAGTTTGGGCTGTATTGTGGTCCGGCCCAGTTTGGGCTGTATTGTGGTCCGGCCCAGTTTGGGGGCTGTATTGTGGTCTGGCCCAGTTTAGGCTGTGCTATGGTCCAGCCCAGCTTGGGCTGTATTGTGGTCCGGCACAGTTTAGGCTGTACTGTGCCCCGGCCCGGTTTGGGCTGTATTGTGGTCCGGCCTGGTTTGGGCTGTATTGTGGTCCGGCCCGGTTTGGGCTGTACTGTGGCCCAGCCCGGTTTGGGCTGTACTGTGGTCCGGCCCGGTTTGGGCTGTATTGTGGTCCGGCCCGGTTTGGGCTGTATTGTGGTCCGGCCCGGTTTGGGCTGTATTGTGGTCCGGCCCGGTTTGGGCTGTATTGTGGTCCGGCCTGGTTTGGGCTGTATTGTGGCCCGGCCCGGTTTGAGCTGCACTGTGGTCTGGCCCAGTTTGGGCTGTATTGTGGTCCGGCCCGGTTTGGGCTGTATTGTAGTCTGGCCCAGTTTGGGCTGTATTGTGGTCCGGCCCGGTTTGGGCTGTATTGTGGTCTGGCCCGGTTTGGGCTGTATTGTGGTCTGGCCCGGTTTGGGCTGTATTGTGGTCCGGCCTGGTTTGGGCTGTATTGTGGCCAGGCCCGGTTTGGGCTGTATTGTGGCCCGACCCAGTTTCGGCTGTATTGTGGCCCGACCCAGTTTCGGCTGTATTGTGGCCTGGCCCAGTTTGGACTGTATTGTGGTCCGGCCCAGTTTCGACTGTATTGTGGCCCGGCCCAGTTTCAGCTGTATTGTGGCCCGGCCCAGTTTGGACTGTATTGTGGTCCGGACCAGTTTCGGCTGTATTGTGGCCTGGCCCAGTTTCGGCTGTATTGTAGTCTGGCCCGGTTTGGGCTGTATTGTGGTCCGGACCAGTTTCGGCTGTATTGTGGCCTGGCCCAGTTTCGGCTATATTGTAGTCTGGCCCGGTTTGGGCTGTATTGTACTGTGGCCCGGTTTGGGCTGTATTGTAGTCTGGCCCGGTTTTGGGCTGTATTGTGGTTTAGCCCGGTTTGGGCTGTATTGTGGCCCGGCCCCGTTTGGGCTGTATTGTAGTCTGGCCCGGTTTGGGCTGTATTGTACTGTGGCCTGGCCCGGTTTGAGCTGTACTGTGGTCCGGCCAAGTTTGGACTGTATTGTGGTACGGCCCAGTTTGGGCTGTATTGTGGCCCGGCCCAGTTTGGACTGTATTGTGGTCCGGCCCGGTTTGGACTGTATTGTGGTACGGCCCGGTTTGGGCTGTATTGTGGTCCGGCCCGGTTTGGGCTGTATTGTGGTACGGCCCGGTTTGGGCTGTATTGTGGTCCGGCCCGGTTTGGGCTGTATTGTGGTCCGGCCCGGTTTGGGCTGTATTGTGGTCCGGCCCGGTTTGGGCTGTATTGTGGTTCGGGCCGGTTTGAACTGTATTGTGGTTCGGGCCGGTTTGAGCTGTATTGTGGCCCGGCCCAGTTTGAGCTGTATTGTGCTGTGGCCCAGTTCGAGGAGTTGTGGGTCTCAGAATTGATGTACGTTGGTCACTTTCAGGTTTTCATTGACTTTTGTAGCATTGCATCTTCTTGTTCACTCCATGTATCGGTGTCTGGCCCTTATTTCAGGACATCTTTACGTGAATGAAGTCGACCTGCAGAACAATGGGTCACAGATGGTTCTGGATTTCTCCACCAGACAGAACAGAAGGATTTCCGAGGAAATGATCTGTACATATGAAAAGAGGAGAGAGTCTATCCTGCGTCTGGTGGAGCGTATTATGAGGGAAGAGCGACAGATCCTTATGGACAGGCTGCTGTTCAGGGTAGGTGTGCGGATAATGGTAACCAGACAGGCCTGGTACAGACTGGGAGGAGGTCACCACATGGAGGATACAGACTGGGGGGAGGAGGAGGTCACCACATGGAGGATACAGACTGGGGGGGGGAGGAGGTCACCACATGGAGGATACAGACTGGGGGGGGGAGGAGGTCACCACATGGAGGATACAGACTGGGGGGGGGAGGAGGTCACCACACGGAGGATACAGACTGGGGGGAGGAGGTCACCACATGGAGGATACAGACTGGGAGGAGGAGGTCACCACATGGAGGATACAGACTGGGGGGGGGGAGGTCACCACACGGAGGATACAGACTGGGGGGGGGAGGAGGTCACCACATGGAGGAGGACACAGACTGGGGGGGAGGAGGTCACAGAGGAGGATACAGACTGGGGGGAGGAGGTCACCGCATGGAGGAGGACACAGACTGGGGGGGAGGAGGTCACAGAGGAGGATACAGACTGGGGGGAGGAGGTCACCGCATGGAGGAGGACACAGACTGGGGGGGAGGAGGTCACAGAGGAGGATACAGACTGGGGGGCTGGTCACCACACAGAGGAGGATAGAGACTGGGGGGGGGAGGAGGTCACCACACGGAGGATACAGACTGGGGGGAGGAGGTCACCACACGGAGGATACAGACTGGGGGGCTGGTCACCACACAGAGGAGGATAGAGACTGGGGGGTGGAGGTCACAGAGGAGAATACAGACTGAAGGGGGGGCAGATAACCACAGAAAGGAGGATACAGACTGAGGGTCCTTCTTACTAATCCTCCTTGACAACAATTTATTGTGATCTTTTATTTCAGGTTCTTGATGGTTTCCAGAGGGAGTCACCCCCCATTCCCCCTGAGGGCTGTGGCGCCCCCATCGTGCAGTCCTGTATATTGCAGCTTCTAGATACCGGTGTTATCTATAGGAAGGCAAATAATCCATTCACCCTGTGCTATAAGGTGGAGCCCCCCTGCTCTGTGTTATTTTGCCCCCTGACATCACATCATCTGTCCCCTGTTCCTCCTCAAGTGTCAGAATTCTGCAGTGTACGGAAAGTAGTCTGGAATATTGCAGCAGTCTCGGAGCAGCGGCCTACCTTCAGCACATTCAGGTCGATAGAGAAATCCTGAGCGGAAGACGGGTCTAGCAAGTAGAACGGGCCGCTCCAGCAGACGGGTGGCGAGAGACGCCCCTAGAACGGGTCGCTCCAGCAGACGGGTGGCAAGAGACGCCCCTAGAACGGGCCGCTCCAGCAGACGGGTGGCGAGAGACGCCCCTAGAACGGGCCACTCCAGCAGACAGGTGGCGGTAGACACAACAAAACGGGCAGCTCCAGCAGACGGGTGGCGAGAGACGCTCCTAGAATGGGCAGCTCCAGCAGACGGATGGCGAGAGACGCTCCTAGAATGGGCAGCTCCAGCAGACGGGTGGCGAGAGACGCCCCTAGAACGGGCAGCTCCAGCAGACAGGTGGCGGTAGACACAACAAAACGGGCAGCTCCAGCAGACGGGTGGCGGTAGACACAACTAGAACAGGCAGCTCCAGCAGACGGGTGGCGGTAGACGCTCCTAGAATGGGCAGCTCCAGCAGACGGGTGGCGGTAGACGCAACTAGAACAGGCAGCTCCAGCAGACGGGTGGCGAGAGACGCTCCTAGAATGGGCAGCTCCAGCAGACGGGTGGCGGTAGACGCAACAAAACGAGCAGCTCTAGCAGACGGGTGGCGGTAGATGCAACTAGAATGGGCAGCTCCAGTAGACGGGTGGCGAGAGACGCTCCTAGAATGGGCAGCTCCAGCAGACGGGTGGCGGTAGACGCAACTAGAACGGGCTGCTCCAGCAGATGGGTGGTGGTAGACGCAACTAGAATGGGCAGCTCCAGCAGACGGCTCAAGCAGCTGAGGTAGAAGGGGCAACAGACTGGTGCCCTCTTTGGATGCCCCTGCATCCTGCTGGACCGCGGAGCGGTGAATGCTCCGTCAGTAGGGCCAGGGCAGCTTCTGACCTCTTGTCTGCCGGGTTGTTTGGGCTTTAGGGGCTTCACCCACTGGGAGTGTAGACAGTAATGAGGGGCAGAGATCTCGGAGAAGGGAGGCCATGATAGCTTTATTAGAGGAGTGTGTGACTGCCACATACCTGCGGAGTGCTCCCTTACCTACACCGCCAAACCTGTCATTGTGGTGGGAAGCTTTGTCTGCTTCCATATTGTATTTCCCACCCTGGGCGTAGCAGATGGATGTCTCAATTGAATTCCTCGCCTCATTTCTTTCAGATTTTTATGTATATATGTTTTTTGCTAATTCAAAAAATACTAAAAAATAAATATATATTTTTTAAATCTCTCACTGTTGACCACCAGATTCCCATATTAGCTACACCTGTGGAAGGCAAAGCAACCTGGAAGTTGACTTTTGCAAATTTTACCCCACCTCTTCCTCTGCCGGTGATCCCGCCCCTTCCCCTGCTGGTGACCGTGCCCCTCCCTCTAGTGACTGTGTGTTGTTCCCCAACACTGTGTTCTGCTGTTTTACACATTACGGATATATTACTACTACACTACTACTGCGCCTCAGGGACATATTACCGCTACACCCTGCGCCTCAGGGACATATTACCGCTACACGCTGCGCCTCAGGGACATATTACCGCTACACGCTGCGCCTCAGGGACATATTACCGCTACACGCTGCGCCTCAGGGACATATTACCGCTACACGCTGCGCCTCAGGGACATATTACCGCTACACGCTGCGCCTCAGGGACATATTACCGCTACACCCTGCGCCTCAGGGACATATTACCGCTACACGCTGCGCCTCAGGGACATATTACCGCTACACGCTGCGCCTCAGGGACAAATTACCGCTACACGCTGCGCCTCAGGGACATATTACCGCTACACGCTGCGCCTCAGGGACATATTACCGCTACACGCTGCGCCTCAGGGACATATTACCGCTACACGCTGCGCCTCAGGGACATATTACCGCTACACGCTGCGCCTCAGGGACATATTACCGCTACACGCTGCGCCTCAGGGACATATTACTGCTACACGCTGCGCCTCAGGGACATATTACCGCTACACCCTGCGCCTCAGGGACATATTACCGCTACACGCTGCGCCTCAGGGACATATTACCGCTACACGCTGCGCCTCAGGGACATATTACCGCTACACGCTGCGCCTCAGGGACATATTACCGCTACACGCTGCGCCTCAGGGACATATTACCGCTACACGCTGCGCCTCAGGGACATATTACCGCTACACGCTGCGCCTCAGGGACATATTACCGCTACACGCTGCGCCTCAGGGACATATTACCGCTACATGCTGCGCCTCAGGGACATATTACCGCTACACGCTGCGCCTCAGGGACATATTACCGCTACACGCTGCGCCTCAGGGACATATTACCGCTACATGCTGCGCCTCAGGGACATATTACCGCTACACGCTGCGCCTCAGGGACATATTACCGCTACACGCTGCGCCTCCGGTACATATTACCGCTACACGCTGCGCCTCAGGGACATATTACCGCTACACGCTGCGCCTCAGGGACATATTACCGCTACATGCTGCGCCTCAGGGACATATTACCGCTACACGCTGCGACTCCGGTACATAGAACTGCTACACGCTGCGCCTCAGGGACATATTACCGCTACACGCTGTGCCTCCGGTACATATTACCGCTACACGCTGCGCCTCAGGGACATATTAACCGCTACACGCTGCGCCTCAGGGACATATTACCGCTACACGCTGCGCCTCAGGGACATATTACCGCTACACGCTGCGCCTCAGGGACATATTACCGCTACACGCTGCGCCTCAGGGACATATTACCGCTACACGCTGCGCCTCAGGGACATATTACCGCTACACGCTGCGCCTCAGGGACATATTACCGCTACACGCTGCGCCTTAGGGACATATTACCGCTACACGCTGCTCCTCAGGGACATATTACCGCTACACGCTGCGCCTCAGGGACATATTACCGCTACACGCTGCGCCTCCGGTACATATTACCGCTACACGCTGCGCCTCAGGGACATATTACCGCTTCACGCTGCGCCTCAAGGACATATTACCGCTACACGCTGCGCCTCAGGGACATATTACCGCTACACGCTGCGCCTCAGGGACATATTACTGCTACACGCTGCGCCTCAGGGTCATATTACCGCTAAACACTGCATCTACGGGACATATTACCGCTACATGCTGCGCCTCCGGTACATATAACCGCTACACGCTGCGTCTACAGGACATATGTCCCAGAGGTGCAGCGTGTAGCGGTAATATGTCCCGTAGATGCAGTGTTTAGCGGTAATATGACCCTGAGGCGCAGCGTGTAGCAGTAATATGTCCCTGAGGCGCAGCGTGTAGCGGTAATATTATTGCTATATGCTGCACCTCCGGGACGTAATACTGCCAGTGACAATATACAGGCTTCACAGCACCACACATTGTGCAGCAATATTATATCCTAAGGGCACAATGTGTGTATATAATAGCCCAACTGACAGTATACAGGCTTCATAGGCAGGACTCCGACTCTTGACTCCGCCTCCTCCATAACTGGCCGCTCACACCCCGGGGGGTTATTATCACACTCCGGCTCCTCCATAACTGGCCGGTCACACTCCGGGGAGTTATTATCACACTCCGGGGAGTTATTATCACACTCCGGCTCCTCCATAACTGGCCGCTCACACCCCGGGGAGTTATTACCACACTCCGGCTCCTCCATAACTGGCCGCTCACACCCCGGGGGGTTATTATCACACTCCGGCTCCTCCATAACTGGCCGCTCACACCCCGGGGGGTTATTATCACACTCCGGCTCCTCCATAACTGGCCGGTCACACCCCGGGGGGTTATTATCACACTCCGGCTCCTCCATAACTGGCCGCTCACACCCCGGGGGGTTACTATCACACTCCGGCTCCTCCATAACTGGCCGCTCACACCCCGGGGGGTTATTATTACACTCCGGCTCCTCCATAACTGGCCGCTCACACCCCGGGGGGTTATTATCACACTCCGGCTCCTCCATAACTGGCCGCTCACACCCCGGGGGGTTATTATCACACTCCGGCTCCTCCATAACTGACCGCTCACACCCCAGGGAGTTATTATCACCCTCCGGCTCCTCCATAACTGGCCGCTCACACCCCGGGGGGTTATTATCACACTGCGGCTCCTCCATAACTGGCCGCTCACACCCCGGGGGGTTATTATCACACTCCGGCTCCTCCATAACTGGCCGCTCACACCCCGGGAGTTATTATCACACTCCAGCTCCTCCATAACTGGCCGCTCACACCCCGGGGGGTTATTATCACACTCCGGCTCCTCCATAACTGGCCGCTCACACCCCGGGGGGTTATTATCACACTCCGGCTCCTCCATAACTGGCTGCTTACACCCCAGGGGGTTATTATCACACTCCTCCTCCATAACTGGCCGCTCACACCCCGGGGGGTTATTATCACACTCCGGCTCCTCCATAACTGGCCGCTCACACCCCGGGGGGTTATTATCACACTCCGGCTCCTCCATAACTGGCCGCTCACACCCCGGGGGTTATTATCACACTCCGGCTCCTCCATAACTGGCCGCTCACACCCCGGGGGGTTATTATCACACTCCGGCTCCTCCATAACTGGCCGCTCACACCCCGGGGAGTTATTATCACACTCCGGGGAGTTATTATCACACTCCGGCTCCTCCATAACTGGCCGCTCACCGCCCGGGGAGTTATTATCACACTCCGGCTCCTCCATAACTGGCCGCTCACACCCCGGGGAGTTATTATCACACTCCGGGGAGTTATTATCACACTCCGGCTCCTCCATAACTGGCCGCTAACACCCCGGGGAGTTATTATCACACTCCGGCTCCTCCATAACTGGCCGCTCACATCCCGGGGGTTATTATCACACTCCGGCTCCTCCATAACTGGCCGGTCACACCCCGGGGGGTTATTATCACACTCCGGCTCCTCCATAACTGGCCGCTCACACCCCGGGGGTTATTATCACACTCCGGCTCCTCCATAACGGGCCGCTCACACCCCGGGGGTTATTATCACACTCCGGCTCCTCCATAACTGGCCGCTCACACCCCGGGGGGTTATTATCACACTCCGGCTCCTCTGTAACTGGCCGCTCACACCCCGGGGGGTTATTATCACACTGCGGCTCCTCCATAACTGGCCGCTCACACCCCGGGGGGGTTATCACACTCCGGCTCCTCCATAACTGGCCGCTCACACCCCGGGGGGTTATTATCACACTCCATCTTCTCCATAACTGGCCGCTCACACCCCGGGGGGTTATTATCACACTCCATCTTCTCCATAACTGGCCGCTCACACCCCGGGGGGTTATTATCACACTCCGGCTCCTCCATAACTGGCCGCTCACACCCCGGGAGTTATTATCACACTCCGGCTCCTCCATAACTGGCCGCTCACACCCCGGGGGTTATTATCACACTCCGGCTCCTCCATAACTGGCCGCTCACACCCCGGGGGGTTATTATCACACTCCGGTTCCTCCATAACTGGCCACTCACACCCCGGGGGTTATTATCACACTCCGGCTCCTCCATAACTGGCCGGTCACACCCCGGGGGGTTACTATCACACTCCGGCTCCTCCATAACTGGCCGCTCACACCCCGGGGGGTTATTATTACACTCCAGCTCCTCCATAACTGGCCGCTCACACCCCGGGGGGTTATTATCACACTCCGGCTCCTCCATAACTGGCCGCTCACACCCCGGGGGGTTATTATCACACTCCGGCTCCTCCATAACTGGCCGCTCACACCCCGGGGAGTTATTATCACACTCCTCCTCCTCCATAACTGGCCGCTCACACCCCGGGGGGTTATTATCACACTCCGGCTCCTCCATAACTGGCCGCTCACACCCCGGGGGGGTTATTATCACACTCCGGCTCCTTCATAACCGGCCGCTCACACCCCGGGGAGTTATTATCACACTCCGGCTCCTCCATAACTGGCCGCTCACACCCCGGGGAGTTATTATCACACTCCGGCTCCTCCATAACTGGCCGCTCACACCCCGGGGAGTTATTATCACACTCCGACTCCTCCATAACCGGCCGCTCACACCCCGGGGGGTTATTATCACACTCCGGCTCCTCCATAACTGGCCGCTCACACCCCGGGGAGTTATTATCACAATCCGGCTCCTCCATAACTGGTCGCTCACACACCAGGGAGTTATTATCACACTCCGGCTCCTACATAACTGGCCGCTCACACCCCAGGGAGTTATTATCACCCTCCGGCTCCTCCATAACTGGCCGCTCACACCCCGGGGAGTTATTATCACACTCCGGCTCCTCCATAACCGTCCGCTCACACCCCGGGGGGTTATTATCACACTCCGGCTCCTCCATAACTGGCCGCTCACACCCCGGGGGGTTATTATCACACTGCGGCTCCTCCATAACTGGCCGCTCACACCCCGGGGGGTTATTATCACACTCCGGCTCCTCCATAACTGGCCGCTCACACCCCGGGAGTTATTATCACACTCCAGCTCCTCCATAACTGGCCGCTCACACCCCGGGGGGTTATTATCACACTCCGGCTCCTCCATAACTGGCCGCTCACACCCCGGGGGGTTATTATCACACTCCGGCTCCTCCATAACTGGCTGCTTACACCCCAGGGGGTTATTATCACACTCCTCCTCCATAACTGGCCGCTCACACCCCGGGGGGTTATTATCACACTCCGGCTCCTCCATAACTGGCCGCTCACACCCCGGGGGGTTATTATCACACTCCGGCTCCTCCATAACTGGCCGCTCACACCCCGGGGGTTATTATCACACTCCGGCTCCTCCATAACTGGCCGCTCACACCCCGGGGGGTTATTATCACACTCCGGCTCCTCCATAACTGGCCGCTCACACCCCGGGGAGTTATTATCACACTCCGGGGAGTTATTATCACACTCCGGCTCCTCCATAACTGGCCGCTCACCGCCCGGGGAGTTATTATCACACTCCGGCTCCTCCATAACTGGCCGCTCACACCCCGGGGGGTTATTATCACACTCCGGGGAGTTATTATCACACTCCGGCTCCTCCATAACTGGCCGCTAACACCCCGGGGAGTTATTATCACACTCCGGCTCCTCCATAACTGGCCGCTCACATCCCGGGGGTTATTATCACACTCCGGCTCCTCCATAACTGGCCGGTCACACCCCGGGGGGTTATTATCACACTCCGGCTCCTCCATAACTGGCCGCTCACACCCCGGGGGTTATTATCACACTCCGGCTCCTCCATAACTGGCCGCTCACACCCCGGGGGTTATTATCACACTCCGGCTCCTCCATAACTGGCCGCTCACACCCCGGGGGGTTATTATCACACTCCGGCTCCTCTGTAACTGGCCGCTCACACCCCGGGGGGTTATTATCACACTGCGGCTCCTCCATAACTGGCCGCTCACACCCCGGGGGGGTTATCACACTCCGGCTCCTCCATAACTGGCCGCTCACACCCCGGGGGGTTATTATCACACTCCATCTTCTCCATAACTGGCCGCTCACACCCCGGGGGGTTATTATCACACTCCATCTTCTCCATAACTGGCCGCTCACACCCCGGGGGGTTATTATCACACTCCGGCTCCTCCATAACTGGCCGCTCACACCCCGGGAGTTATTATCACACTCCGGCTCCTCCATAACTGGCCGCTCACACCCCGGGGGTTATTATCACACTCCGGCTCCTCCATAACTGGCCGCTCACACCCCGGGGGGTTATTATCACACTCCGGATCCTCCATAACTGGCCACTCACACCCCGGGGGTTATTATCACACTCCGGCTCCTCCATAACTGGCCGGTCACACCCCGGGGGGTTACTATCACACTCCGGCTCCTCCATAACTGGCCGCTCACACCCCGGGGGGTTATTATTACACTCCAGCTCCTCCATAACTGGCCGCTCACACCCCGGGGGGTTATTATCACACTCCGGCTCCTCCATAACTGGCCGCTCACACCCCGGGGGGTTATTATCACACTCCGGCTCCTCCATAACTGGCCGCTCACACCCCGGGGAGTTATTATCACACTCCTCCTCCTCCATAACTGGCCGCTCACACCCCGGGGGGTTATTATCACACTCCGGCTCCTCCATAACTGGCCGCTCACACCCCGGGGGGGTTATTATCACACTCCGGCTCCTTCATAACCGGCCGCTCACACCCCGGGGAGTTATTATCACACTCCGGCTCCTCCATAACTGGCCGCTCACACCCCGGGGAGTTATTATCACACTCCGGCTCCTCCATAACTGGCCGCTCACACCCCGGGGAGTTATTATCACACTCCGACTCCTCCATAACCGGCCGCTCACACCCCGGGGGGTTATTATCACACTCCGGCTCCTCCATAACTGGCCGCTCACACCCCGGGGAGTTATTATCACAATCCGGCTCCTCCATAACTGGTCGCTCACACACCAGGGAGTTATTATCACACTCCGGCTCCTACATAACTGGCCGCTCACACCCCAGGGAGTTATTATCACCCTCCGGCTCCTCCATAACTGGCCGCTCACACCCCGGGGAGTTATTATCACACTCCGGCTCCTCCATAACCGTCCGCTCACACCCCGGGGGGTTATTATCACACTCCGGCTCCTCCATAACTGGCCGCTCACACCCCGGGGGTTATTATCACACTCCGGCTCCTCCATAACTGGCCGCTCACACCCCGGGGGGTTATTATCACACTCCGGCTCCTCCGTAACTGGCCGCTCACACCCCGGGGGGTTATTATCACACTGCGGCTCCTCCATAACTGGCCGCTCACACCCCGGGGGGGTTATCACACTCCGGCTCCTCCATAACTGGCCGCTCACACCCCGGGGTGTTATTATCACACTCCATCTTCTCCATAACTGGCCGCTCACACCCCGGGGGGTTATTATCACACTCCATCTTCTCCATAACTGGCCGCTCACACCCCGGGGGGTTATTATCACACTCCGGCTCCTCCATAACTGGCCGCTCACACCCCGGGAGTTATTATCACACTCCGGCTCCTCCATAACTGGCCGCTCACACCCCGGGGGTTATTATCACACTCCGGCTCCTCCATAACTGGCCGCTCACACCCCGGGGGGTTATTATCACACTCCGGTTCCTCCATAACTGGCCACTCACACCCCGGGGGTTATTATCACACTCCGGCTCCTCCATAACTGGCCGGTCACACCCCGGGGAGTTACTATCACACTCCGGCTCCTCCATAACTGGCCGCTCACACCCCGGGGGGTTATTATTACACTCCAGCTCCTCCATAACTGGCCGCTCACACCCCGGGGGGTTATTATCACACTCCGGCTCCTCCATAACTGGCCGCTCACACCCCGGGGGGTTATTATCACACTCCGGCTCCTCCATAACTGGCCGCTCACACCCCGGGGAGTTATTATCACACTCCGGCTCCTCCATAACTGGCCGCTCACACCCCGGGGGGTTATTATCACACTCCGGCTCCTTCATAACCGGCCGCTCACACCCCGGGGAGTTATTATCACACTCCGACTCCTCCATAACCGGCCGCTCACACCCCGGGGGGTTATTATCACACTCCGGCTCCTCCATAACTGGCCGCTCACACCCCGGGGAGTTATTATCACAATCCGGCTCCTCCATAACTGGTCGCTCACACACCAGGGAGTTATTATCACACTCCGGCTCCTACATAACTGGCCGCTCACACCCCAGGGAGTTATTATCACCCTCCGGCTCCTCCATAACTGGCCGCTCACACCCCGGGGAGTTATTATCACACTCCGGCTCCTCCATAACCGTCCGCTCACACCCCGGGGGGTTATTATCACACTCCGGCTCCTCCATAACTGGCCGCTCACACCCCGGGGAGTTATTATCACACTGCGGCTCCTCCATAACTGGCCGCTCACACCCCGGGGGTTATTATCACACTGCGGCTCCTCCATAACTGGCCGCTCACACCCCGGGGGGTTATTATCACACTCCGGCTCCTCCATAACCGGCCGCTCACACCCCGGGGAGTTATTATCACACTCCGGCTCCTCCATAACTGGCCGCTCACACCCCGGGGGTTATTATCACACTCCGGCTCCTCCATAACTGGCCGCTCACACCCCGGGGGTTATTATCACACTCCGGCTCCTCCATAACTGGCCGCTCACACCCCGGGGGTTATTATCACACTCCGGCTCCTCCATAACTGGCCACTCACACCCCGGGGGTTATTATCACACTCCGGCTCCTCCATAACTGGGCGGTCTCACCCCTGGGGTTATCACACTCCGGCTCCTCCATAACTGGCCGCTCACACCCCGGGGGGTTATTATCACACCCCGGGGAGTTATTATCACACTCCGGCTCCTCCATAACTGGCCGCTCACACCCCGGGGAGTTATTATCACACTCCGGGGAGTTATTATCACACTCCGGCTCCTCCATAACTGGCCGCTCACACCCCGGGGAGTTATTATCACACTCCGGCTCCTCCATAACTGGCCGCTCACACCCCGGGGGTTATTATCACACTCCGGCTCCTCCATAACTGGCCGGTCACACCCCGGGGGGTTATTATCACACTCCGGCTCCTCCATAACTGGCCGCTCACACCCCGGGGAGTTATTATCACACTCCGGCTCCTCCATAACTGGCCTCTCACACCCCGGGGGGTTATTATCACACTCCGGCTCCTCCATAACTGGCCGCTCACACCCCGGGGGGTTATTATCACACTCCGGCTCCTCTGTAACTGGCCGCTCACACCCCGGGGGGTTATTATCACACTCCGGCTCCTCCATAACTGGCCGCTCACACCCCGGGGGGGTTATCACACTCCGGCTCCTCCATAACTGGCCGCTCACACCCCGGGGGGGTTATCACACTCCGGCTCCTCCATAACTGGCCGCTCACACCCCGGGGGGTTATTATCACACTCCATCTTCTCCATAACTGGCCGCTCACACCCCGGGGGGTTATTATCACACTCCATCTTCTCCATAACTGGCCGCTCACACCCCGGGGGGTTATTATCACACTCCGGCTCCTCCATAACTGGCCGCTCACACCCCGGGGGGGTTATCACACTCCATCTTCTCCATAACTGGCCGCTCACACCCCGGGGGGTTATTATCACACTCCATCTTCTCCATAACTGGCCGCTCACACCCCGGGGGGTTATTATCACACTCCATCTTCTCCATAACTGGCCGCTCACACCCCGGGAGTTATTATCACACTCCGGCTCCTCCATAACTGGCCGCTCACCGCCCGGGGAGTTATTATCACACCCCGGGGAGTTATTATCACACTCCGGCTCCTCCATAACTGGCCGCTCACCGCCCGGGGAGTTATTATCACACTCCGGCTCCTCCATAACTGGCCGCTCACACCCCGGGGAGTTATTATCACACTCCGGGGAGTTATTATCACACTCCGGCTCCTCCATAACTGGCCGCTCACACCCCGGGGAGTTATTATCACACCCCGGGGGGTTATTATCACACTCCGGCTCCTCCATAACTGGCCGCTCACACCCCGGGGGGTTATTATCACACTCCGGCTCCTCCATAACTGGCCGCTCACACCCCGGGGGGTTATTATCACACTCCGGCTCCTCCATAACTGGCCGCTCACACCCCCGGGGGGTTATTACCACACTCCGGCTCCTCCATACCTGGCCGCTCACACCCCGGGGAGTTATTACCACACTCCGGCTCCTCCATACCTGGCCGCTCACACCCCGGGGGGTTATTATCACACTCCGGCTCCTCCATAACTGGCCGCTCACACCCCGGGGGGTTATTATCACACTCCGGCTCCTCCATAACTGACCGCTCACACCCCGGGGGGTTATTATCACACTCCGGCTCCTCCATAACTGGCCGCTCACACCCCGGGGGGTTATTATCACACTCCGGCTCCTCTGTAACTGGCCGCTCACACCCCGGGGGGTTATTATCACACTCCGGCTCCTCCATAACTGGCCGCTCACACCCCGGGGGGGTTATCACACTCCGGCTCCTCCATAACTGGCCGCTCACACCCCGGGGGGTTATTATCACACTCCATCTTCTCCATAACTGGCCGCTCACACCCCGGGGGGTTATTATCACACTCCATCTTCTCCATAACTGGCCAGTCACACCCCGGGGAGTAATATCCCACTGGGGTACAGGAGATCGGGCTCAGCAGCTTCTCTCTAATGTCCTACATGATCCTGGGGCGACTTCTGAGGGAATATATACTATATATAAAGCAGTTTCTGTGTGTGCAGTGGGTCCAGCCAGTCTCCAGCCTCCATGTCCTGAACTACTCTATTACATATCTGTATTGATAGATATTTCTTTCAATTCTTAAGAACGGTGATGGTGAGCAATAGTAAAAGAACAGAGGTTATCCTTCATCTAGATAAACGGTAAAAAGTATTTAATGGACTTCTTATTTCTTATTCTTTATTATACTCTGTGACTGTATTTTTGTTGAATAAAAGTAAAAGATGGAAACAAAGTAACAGTTTTACAGCGTGGAGGGGAGCAGAGCTGGAAATGGAGTCTTAGGTGCTGAATAGAAGGTGTGGAGATACAGGACAGTGATGGGGGACGCGTGACTCTCCCGGTGGGGGATGTGTCTCTTCCAGTGATGGGGGGGGTTCTCCCTCTGATGAGGGACACGTCTCCCTCATTGTCTGGAAAACTCTAGTATAGAAAGTTACCATTCCAATCTCCTATTGGATCATGTTAGTCCGCTTACCATCTGAGTACCATGTATGATATTCTAGCACATACATATGTATAACTTGGGGACAGTCAGGTGTTAGACAGGGAGACAGTGTGTAGCAGGGACAGTCAGGTGTTAGGGAGACAGTGTGTAGCAGGGACAGTCAGGTGTTAGGGAGACAGTGTGTAGCAGGGACAGTCAGGTATTAGACAGGGAGACAGTGTGTAGCAGGGACAGTCAGGTGTTAGGGAGACAGTGTGTAGCAGGGACAGTCAGGTGTTAGGTGATATTAGGCAGGACGGACCCCCAAAAGCCTTTGTTAGGGCTTAAGTTATAGAAATAATATATTTCTTTAAAGACATACAGCTATTACACCGGCTAGCTGCACATCAGTCTGATCAGACACAGCGCACTCCAGCTGCCTGAGGAATAGGCTGCAGTGTATCTGTCAGTATAGGGTATATGGCTGTATACTCCTTGTGTGCCAAGGCAAAAAGTATTAGTGTGGCGCTACTGTTCTGTATGCTGTGCGTCACATCATAAAGTCTAATGCCTGTCGACGCATTCTAATATGTCAGAGAGGGTATACGGCTGTATACTCCTTGTGGGCCAAGGCTCAAATTATAAGCGTGGTACTACTATTTTGCGTGCTCTGCGCAATTGAAAACCGTTGTACAGATACAATGGACAAGGCTAGCGTGAGGGGACAGGACGAGAATGGGGGCGAGGAAATGCCAGCGGGGGTATAAGTCTCAGTCAAGAGAGTGGAGATGCAATGCATGCTGGTGAGGGGCAGCCAGCAGTACGCTCATCTAGCATCTCTGGGTTCATTGGACAGTTAAAGGAAAAGTCCGGCCAAAATTAATTTTTGATATGTTATTACTTATGGAAAGATATACAAATTTCTAATGTACATTAATTATGGGAAATGCACATATACTTCTATTTCCCTTAATTTAGTAGATCAGGAAGTGTTAGAATTCTCTCAGATACAGTGACGTCACGACGAAAGGTGTAATTCCTATGGAGTGTCCAGCAGGGGGCGCTCTATATGTAGAAGTCTATGGGACTTTATTGTTTCCATGGATTTCTATGTAATGTAGTGTAGTGTACAGTGCTTTATTGAATGAATACATCTATGGAATACTATGGGGAACAAGTGTCCTTGCTGCCCAAAGTATTGCATAAATGTATTCAATCAGTACATTAGGATATCACAGTAAGCCTGCCGATCCACCGCACTCTTGTTCCCCATAGTATTCCATAGATGTATTCATTCAATAAAGCACTGTGCACTACATTACATTACATAGAAATCCATAGAAACAATAAAGTCCCATAGACTTCTACATATAGAGCTCCCCCTGCTGGACACTACATAGGAATTACACCTTTCATTGTGACGTCACTGTATCTGAGAGAATTCTAACACTTCCTGATCTACTAAATTAAGGGAAATGGCCCTATATGTGCATTTCCCATAATTAATGTACATTAGAAATGTGTATAACTTTCCATAAGTAATAACACATCAAAAATTAATTTTGGCTGGACTTCTCCTTTAAGCAGGGGCCAGGGTACAACGCTGATAAGGCCTGAGCAGCGGGACCAGGTGGTAAAGTGGATAGCCGATAATGCTTCCACTTACTTGTCCAGCACCCAATCATCTATCCAGTCCACTTGTTTCTCTCAACCTGTCCAATCTCACCAATCTCGCAAAACTTCCATCACTGTGGGGCCTGTAGTGAGCAGGACGGAGATGTATCGGTGGATGTTGTGGGAGTACCTTGCCAACTGCAGCTCTGTCCTCCCTGATCCCTTGTCACCCTACACTTACTGAGTCTGGACACAAGGCTGGAACTGTCCCTGTATGCCTTGGAGGTTCTGGTCTGCCCTGCCGCCAGCGTTCTGTCAGAAAGGGTGTTAAGCGCAGCCAGGGGCATCTTCACAGATTAGCGCAGCCATCTGTCAACTGACAGTGCTGACCAGCTGACGCTTATAAAAATGAACAGCCACTGGATTGACCCAGACTTTGCTTTCCACCGGTGGAGAAGCAGCCAAAAGTGAAGTGCCATGTGTCTGCTCCTGCTCATCTCCTCCTCCTCAACCACCGTAGGAAAAAAACAGCATTGAGGCTCACCTGAAGGGCCATGCTCATAATTTTTTTAGGGGCTCCTTCTAGGACCTCCATATAATTTTTTAGAGGGCTTATCTCAGGGGCCTCAAGCTAATTTTTGGAGGGCTTACCTCAAGGGCCTCAACTGTTTTTTTTTTACAACTCAAGGGCCATGTGAGAAGGTACAAGGTGTCTACATGACTACAGGACAGATAGGTGTCAATGAGGTGCCTGGCCTTGGTGAAGTGAACCAGTAGCTTTTGTCAGTAACCCTAGGTTACTGAAACTTTATTTAAAAAAATAATATGGCTGTTTGCACAATTGATCCGGGCCTGTCTTTCACTGGAGCAGTCTTAGTGCTGGGTGCGATGACTGCTCCCATGAATTAAAGGCTGGATTTCCATTGCCTTATAAAATATTTGGCTAAACTGCATATGGAGAGAAACTTTTCTATTGCCATTTGAACTAATCCCCACAGCTCTAACACCACTTATAAAAGGCTCCCCTCAAATGCCTCAAGAGGGCTCATCTTAAGGGCCATGCATAGAATGCTACTTGGAGCTAGAGAGGGAGATAGTGTGTAGCAGAGTGAGTCAGGGTTCATTTACACAGAAAGATTATCTGACTGATTATCTGCCAAAGATTTGAAGCCAAAGCCAGGAACAGACTATAATCAGAGATCAGGTCATAAAGGAAAGACTGAGATTTCTCTTTTCAAATCCATTCCTGACTTTGGCTTAAAATCTTTGGCAGATAATCTGTCAGCATAAGGTTCCATTTACACAGAAAGATTATCTAAGTTTACACGGAGCGATTATCGGGCAAATTTTCGCGACAACAATCGAATTCAAACGATAATCGTACGTGTAAACGCGGCGAACGATCGAAAAATCGTTCATTTTGATCTTTTAACATGTTCAGAAATCATTGTTCGTAGTTGGCAAAAAATTCGCCGATCGTTCCGTGTAAAGAGTTGTCACGCGATAGTCAGTCAGTCCGTCCGCCCGCCGCCCCCCCGCTCATGCACAGCCCCCTGCGCCGGCTCAATTGCCACCCCAGCCACTGCCGCCCCCGCTCTGATCGCCACCCCAGCCGCCCCGATCGCCACCCCCGCCGCTTCGATGGCCACCCCCGCTCTGATCGCCACCCCCACCCGCCGCCGCTCCGATCGCTGCCACCGCCGCTCTGATCGCCCCCACCGCCGTGGCCAAGAGCATACGTTACCTGTTCCGCGCAGCAGGTCTTCGAGATCCCTGGCTCCCCTCTTCAGCGTATTGATTGGCTGAAGGGGAGCCGTTTAAAATTCCATTTTAACCCGTTAAATGCCGCTGTCAAACCATGACAGCGGCATCTAACGGGTCCTGGTGGATCCCGGACGGCGCCGTGGGTCCCTTACGTGATCGCGATGTCCCGCGGCACCGTCCGGTCCTCTGATGTCTCCATGGTGATCCCGGGGTCCTAATGGAGGTCCCCGGGGTCACCATGGAAATGCCTCATGCTGACAGGGGTGGCCGTGGCTATTGCCTGTCAGCATGAGGCATGATATAATACATTGCAGTACATCAGGTACTGCAATGTATTGTATCAGTGATCTAAGTATTTTACACTAGTGCACAGTAATGTACACTAGTGTAAAAGTAAAAAAAAGTGAAAAAAAAATGTGCACCAAACACAACACAGCCCCCCCAGCCCCCCAATAATAAAGATGCATTACATTCCCTATACACAATAAAACGTGACATAAAAGTGATCAAAAACACAAATCCTATACATATTTGGTATCGCCACGTCCGTAACGACCCAATCTATAAAACTATATCAATAATTATACCGCACGACACACGCTGTAAAAAAAAAATAAAAAAAAACAGTACCAGAATAGCAGTATTTTATCAATCCAAATACGTCATAAAAGAGATCAAAAAGCCATATACATATAAAACTTGGTATCAATAGAAACTACAGATCTTCCCGCAAAAAATAAGCCCAAAACCAGCTCTGTCGCGCAAAAGATGAGAACGCTATGGATCTTGCAATGCGGCTACAGTTTTTGTGGGTTTTTCCTAGGAAGATAGTTTCTATGGCGCCAAAGTGATAATAGTTAAAAAAAACCTACAGAAATGTGGTATCACCGTAACCGTAGTGACCCGGAGAATACGTGTATTATGTTATTAGTGACCGCCGATACCGATTATTACGGCGATCACTAATGGGCTCTATTCTGCTGCCATCAGCTCTTTATGGCGATGGTGCAGAATAGTGCAGCGGCGCCGGTAATGCCCGCAGCCCCCGCAGAGTGTGGGGTCAGTCCCGGCCAGTCCCCTCACTGGCGATCGCCGTTATTATCAGTATAACGGCGGCCACCAGTAACAGACATTGCCAGCGCAGCTGAACGCTTTCATCTCTTCTCACCGTGAATCCACGGTGAGAGGAGATGAGAACATGTCCCCCCCCTGTCCCCAGAATTAACCCTAGTGACCTGGTCACTGACCCTCCCCTCCCAGGGCGGCCATCTGATCCAAGATGGCCGCCGCCATCTCTGTGAACAGACTGTTAACAGTGATGGATTCCTAAAAATGATCAAAGCTTCATTCTCTCCACCACCGGAGGTGACTGAGAGCATGGGGCAATGATCGGTGACTACCCGGTGTGGTCCCAGTACAAGTGATCAGCGGTATATACTATATACCACTGATCGCTTGTTCCAAATGGTACCGACACTTTTTTACCCGTCACCAAAGTCAAAAGCCGCCCCGGATAAACTGTAACCACCCTGGATTACCCGTAACCACCCCGGATTACTTGTAACCACCCCAGATTGCCTGTAATCTCCCCAGATTGCCCGTAATCTCCCCAGATTGCCCGTAATCCCCCCAGACAGCCCGTAACCACCACAGATTGCCCGTAACCATCGCAGACAGCCGGTCGCCACCCCAGATTGCCCGGCGCCACCCCAGATCACCAGTGAACACCACCAGATTGCCCGTACCCCCCCCCATATAGCCAGTAAACACCCCCAGATTGCCCATACCCCCCCATAAAGCCAGTAAACACCCCCAGATTGCTCATAACCTACCCAGATTGGCACAGACTGCTCGTAAACACCCCGAGATTGTCCATTACCACCCCAGATAGCCAGTGAACACTCACATATTGCCTGTAACTAAAATGAAACTCCTTCTCTTCTGAGCCCTGCTGTGTGGCCATACAGTGGTTTATACCCATATTTGGGGTACCGTTCTACTCAGGAGTACCTGCGTTACATATATTGGGGTGAGTTTTTTCCCCTGTTCCTCGTGAAATTGAGAAATTTCAAACTAAAGGAACATATTATTGGGAAAATTCTATTTTTTCATTTTTACTGTCTTCTTTTGAATACTTTCCTCCAATACCTGTGGGGTCAAAATGGTCACCACACCCCAAGATGTATTCTTTGAGGGGTGCACTTTCCAAAATGGGGTGACTTTTGCGGGAATTCTATTCTGCTGACACTATAGGGGCTCTGCAAACGCACCTGGCGCTCGGAAACTTCTTCAGCAAAATCTGAACTGGAAATGCTAATAGGCGCTCCCTTCCTTCTGAGCCCCGCTGTGTGCCCATACAGGGGTTTACGCCCACATATTGGGGAACTGTTCTACTCAAGAGAACCTGCGTTACAAAATTTGGGGTGCATTTTCTCTCATCTTTATTATGAAAATGAGATACTTTAATCTTAACAAATATATTATTGGAAAATTTCTATTTTCCATTTTTTTCCGGCCTAATGGTGAATACTTTCCTCCAGCCCCTGTAGGGTTAAAATGCTCATTATACCCCTAGATTAATTCTTTAAGGTGTCTAGTTTCCAAAATGGGGTCACTTATAGGGGTTTCCAGTATACAAGCCTCCTAAATCAACTTAAAAAAAGAACTGGTTCCTAAAAAAATCAGTTTTGGAAATTTCATGAAAATGTGATAATTTGCTGATACATTTCTAACCCCCGTAACACCCTAAAAAAGTGAAATATGTTTACGAAATGAAGCCAGAATAAAGAGGACATATTGATAATGTGACTTACTAACTAATTTTTGTCATGTGACTTTCTTTTTTTAGAAGCAAAGAATTTCAAAGTTCGTAAAGTGCAAATTTTTCATATTTTGATGTTTTTCACAAAAAAAACACAAGACAGTGACCAAATTTTGCCACTAACATAAAGTGCCATATGTTACGAAAAAACAATCTCAGAATCGCTAGCATACGTTACAGCATCACTGAGCTATAAGCGCATAAAGTGAGACAGGTCAGATTTTGAAAAATGAGCCTGGTCATTAAGGCCCAAACAGGCTTGGTCCCTAAGGGGTTAAAAGCCCTTGTTAGGGCAAAAACTTTGCATTCAACTTTCATTCAGAATCTTGCTATTTTAGTAGGATCCTTGTACTGTCCATTTCAAACCATTGAATTTCTGGATAAAATCTTGGTGAGGGTGTCCTTCGCCTTCCTTTCATTTTGTAGCTGTTTCAAAGGCAGAAGCTGGCAGGTCTGTAAAGGACACTTTAGCGGCTGTTTTTTTAATCTTCGATTTTAAATTAAATCAAATTCAATTCAAACTTTTTTTTTTTTTATTAAATCAAATTGAATGGGAATAATGGAAGGCTCACCTCAAGGGCCACAAAATCAGTCAGTAGAGGCGGTAGTAGTGGGTAGAGATGATCAAACATCAGGAATTTTCAGGTTTCATCGAACTTGAACCTTTGTCATTTGTTTCACGATGCCTTCCTGCTCCATTGGGTAGGTGGAGACAGCCCGAGTACCGATTTTTTGAGGGCTCACCTCACAGACGGCCCCAATTTCAATTTTTACCTGGTTTTCATGAGAACCACACCCCTTATGTGTAGAACGTGTCTGACCACATCACACACACTCTGACAGTTGGCGGTGGGTGCTGTGTGATTCCCCTCCCATCGCCATCTGTATTTGTCATAAGCAACAAAATTTAAAGGGGTGCAGGAAAATGTTTCTTACAATGTGGCTTTTTTTGTCCATGATTATGTAAAGGAGAGAAGGTTTCCTGGTGTATTTTACACTTTACATAGCGGTTACATTCTGTTGGGAGTGTATTGTATACAGGCTGTAATAGTGGCGTAATGCTGCGACTTTGGCGTGTTAGATGCACCCAGGCATGCTTCTGTGGTGTCCCACAACAGGTGTTGCTATTGGTTACACCCTTCGTAAAAGCCTGTACTTTTAAGATTAGGTGGTGATGTAGTACCAGAGTTTTGCCACAAGATGCTGCTGTTATAACTATGTGTATTCAGAGATTGCACGTCTGTAGTACTCAAAGGATTATTGTTTGTTTGTGTACCAGATGGACCTGCACACTAATGAGAGTTCTTTCTTCTTTTCACCTATCATCTCTCTCTATACTTCTTACATACGCACTCATCACACACTCACAGCACACCTTACATACCCTTTAGAAAGGGAGTCACATGGGTAGAGGGAGTGTAGGGTCTTTTGCCTTTAGACTCTGTAGAGGTGGAACATTCCCTACAGTTTTCTCTCAAGTAACGCTATTCAACACTATGCAGTAATAAACTTCTACTAGAAAGGACAAGTCAGAAATCATCCTAACCCACGCTGTTAACAAGAAGACACAGTGCAGGACAGTATCCAAAAAAGTAGTAAGAAACTGATCCGGATAGAGCAAAGTTACTAGAAGCCTATAAACTTTATCTCGCAGCACGGGTGTAAGCAGGAAACCCTCAGCATTCCACTAATATCAGGTAACATGGTCTGGGCCTTGTGTCACCCTCTAGGACGGGTCCCCCGACAGTGGAAGGGCAATAGGTGGTGCAAAGACCAAAGAGTAAAAACACAGGCACAAGTATTCTCTCTACTCTCAAGTATTCTTCTATTTCTAAACAGCTGGGGGTAGGTGCAGCTCACTTACATAAATCCCAATGCTGAGGGTAGGTGCAGCTCACTTACATAAATCCCAATGCTGGGGGTAGGTGCAGCTCACTTACATAAATCCCAATGCTGGGGGTAGGTGCAGCTCACTTACATAAATCCCAATGCTGGGGGTAGGTACAGCTCACTTACATAAATCCCAATGCTGGGGGTAGGTACAGCTCACTTACATAAATCCCAATGCCGGGGGTAGGTGCAGCTCACTTACATAAATCCCAATGCTGGGGGTAGGTGCAGCTCACTTACATAAATCCTAATGCTGGGGGTAGATGCAGCTCACTTACATAAATCCTAATGCTGGGGGTAGATACAGCTCACTTACATAAATCCCAATGCTGGGGGTAGGTGCAGCTCACTTACATAAATCCCAATGCTGGGGGTAGGTGCAGCTCACTTACATAAATCCCAATGCTGGGGGTAGGTGCAGCTCACTTACATAAATCCCAATGCTGGGGGTAGGTGCAGCTCACTTACTGTAACCGGATGGGTTTATTTCAGATTGTTAAAGTGTCTTATTCATGTGATAGGAAGGAATGTAGTGTTTTCATGTCTTATTTGTATCTATGTATCTATCTATCTATCTATCTATCTATCTATCTATCTATCTATCTTAGCTGGCTGTGTAAGTGGAATTGGTTTGTATTTAGCTATGTGCATGGGAATAGGTAGATGTATTGTTATGTCAACTGTTCGGCCATAAACCTCCCCAGTAGTGTCACCATTGGAGGACACAGTTGTTGTTATTGCCCAAATGCATGTAGCTGGAATTGTACAACCACATTTTGCTTGATAAACATGTACAAAGCCTGGGAAACTTCCATTCATGGTCATCAGTGGTCTACATAGACATTTCTGGAAGCACATCACCCCCCACCCAAACTTACTATAAAGATCGGGGGTATGTAGCTTCTAGTCAGCCTCAGCTGGGACCATGGATGGAAGGTGCCCAGCACCCTGTCATTGAGCGAGATGGGTGTATATTAGTCAATAATATACAATGGGGCTCCCCATTTCATTGTGGAAGGAACATCTATGCATCTGTACCATCTGTAACTGCAGCTAAGTATAATTCTATGTAATAAATCTCTTATTTTTCTATAATTCTGTGTGGTTATAGCCTTCTCAGACTATTATCAAAAGCAACCGGTTACACTTACATAAATCCCAATGCTGGGGGTAGGTGCAGCTCACTTACATAAATCCCAATGCTGGGGGTAGGTGCAGCTCACTTACATAAATCCCAATGCTGGGGGTAGATACAGCTCACTTACATATATCCCAATGCTGGGGGTAGATACAGCTGACTTACATAAATCCCAATGCTGGGGGTAGGTGCAGCTCACTTACATAAATCCCAATGCTGGGGGTAGGTGCAGCTCACTTACATAAATCCCAATGCTGGGGGTAGGTGCAGCTCACTTACATAAATCCCAATGCTGGGGGTAGATACAGCTCACTTACATAAATCCCAATGCTGGGGGTAGGTGCAGCTCACTTACATAAATCCTAATGCTGGGGGTAGGTACAGCTCACTTACATAAATCCCAATGCTGGGGGTAGGTGCAGCTCACTTACATAAATCCCAATGCTGGGGGTAGGTGCAGCTCACTTACATAAATCCCAATGCTGGGGGTAGGTGCAGCTCACTTACATAAATCCTAATGCTGGGGGTAGGTACAGCTCACTTACATAAATCCCAATGCTGGGGGTAGATACAGCTCACTTACATAAATCCCAATGCTGGGGGTAGGTGCAGCTCACTTACATAAATCCCAATGCTGGGGGTAGGTACAGGTCACTTACATAAATCCCAATGCTGGGGGTAGGTGCAGCTCACTTACATAAATCCCAATGCTGGGGGTAGGTGCAGCTCACTTACATAAATCCCAATGCTGGGGGTAGGTGCAGCTCACTTACATAAATCCCAATGCTGGGGGTAGGTGCAGCTCACTTACATAAATCCTAATGCTGGGGGTAGGTGCAGCTCACTTACATAAATCCTAATGCTGGAGGTAGATACAGCTCACTTACATATATCCTAATGCTGAGGGTAGGTGCAGCTCACTTACATAAATCCCAATGCCAGGGGTAGATACAGCTCACTTACATAAATCCCAATGCTGGGGGTAGGTACAGCTCACTTACATAAATCCCAATGCTGGGGGTAGGTGCAGCTCACTTACATAAATCCCAATGCTGGGGGTAGGTGCAGCTCACTTACATAAATCCCAATGCTGGGGGTAGGTGCAGCTCACTTACATAAATCCCAATGCTGGGGGTAGGTGCAGCTCACTTACATAAATCCCAATGCTGGGGGTAGGTGCAGCTCACTTACATAAATCCCAATGCTGGGGGTAGGTGCAGCTCACTTACATAAATCCCAATGCTGGGGGTAGGTGCAGCTCACTTACATAAATCCCAATGCTGGGGGTAGGTGCAGCTCACTTACATAAATCCCAATGCTGGGGGTAGGTGCAGCTCACTTACATAAATCCCAATGCTGGGGGTAGGTGCAGCTCACTTACTGTAACCGGATGGGTTTATTTCAGATTGTTAAAGTGTCTTATTCATGTGATAGGAAGGAATGTAGTGTTTTCATGTCTTATTTGTATCTATGTATCTATCTATCTATCTATCTATCTATCTATCTATCTATCTATCTATCTATCTCCTATCTATCTATCTCCTATCTATCTCCTATCTATCTATCTATCTCCTATCTATCTATCTATCTCCTATCTATCTCCTATCTATCTATCTATCTATCTATCTATCTATCTCTCTATCTATCTTAGCTGGCTGTGTAAGTGGGATTGGTTTGTATTTAGCTATGTGCATGGGAATAGGTAGATGTATTGTTATGTCAACTGTTCGGCCATAAACCTCCCCAGTAGTGTCACCATTGGAGGACACAGTTGTTGTTATTGCCCAAATGCATGTAGCTGTAATTGTACAACCACATTTTGCTTGATAAACATGTACAAAGCCTGGGAAACTTCCATTCATGGTCATCAGTGGTCTACATAGACATAGAAGCACATCACCCCCCACCCAAACTTACTATAAAGATCGGGGGTATGTAGCTTCTAGTCAGCCTCAGCTGGGACCATGGATGGAAGGTGCCCAGCACCCTGTCATCGGGCGAGATGGGTGTATATTAGTCCATAATATACAATGGGGCTCCCCATTTCATTGTGGAAGGAACATCTATGCATCTGTACCATCTGTAACTGCAGCTAAGTATAATTCTATGTAATAAATCTCTTATTTTTCTATAATTCTGTGTGGTTATAGCCTTCTCCGACTATTATCAAAAGCAACCGGTTACATAATGGTGTCAGAAGTGGGATAATAGTCCAGGAATTGCTATAACTATATAATAGAATATAATGTATGTGTTAGCTGAGATGTGTAGTTGTGGGGTAGATGACAAAGCGAGTCCAGTCCCCTGGTGGGTGTATAGTTCGCGACCCTGGGCACCCAGCACTCGAGGTGGTGACACCATGACAGCGGACAGACCCCAGTCGGCTGGTGGTGCCTTGTTATGTCTCTTGAATGGCAGAAGACGGCAGCAGATGTGGGATGGATCTGTCTGCTGGTGCGAATTGAGAGAGACATACAAGAAAAAGAAGTGAGGCAAGTGGCTTCATGGATGTGGAGATTGTAGGGGGGGAGCAGCTCCTCACCAGGTTTTGGCCAATGAGTGGCCGCAGTGTGTTGGTCTATAGGTTTGAAGTAACTCAAGTGTTTGAGAGATGTGAAACCTGTAGTAATGTGTTTGCAAAGAGTATGAGTAGAAGTTGTGTGTTATTGGCAGGTAAGAATGGATGTTATTGTATTACCGGTATTGGAACGACGAATGTGTAAAAGGTAAAGTGTGATAGTGAAAAGTGTAACTTCCAGCCAAATGAAGGCTTGTATATTTGTGTTGTAATGGTCCGTATATGACGTTGCATGTGTATTTGCACTGCAGAAAAGTTTTTCTATCTCTGTATCTAGGAGAGCAGAGTGAGCAGCAGCTTGTCAGGTAACAGTCTGTGTTCAGTCTCTGAAGCTGATCTATGGCTTATAGTAGTAGCATGGAGTTGTATGGCTGATGTATGGCTTATAGTAGTAGCATGGAGTTGTATGGCTGATGGATGGCTTATAGTAGTAGCATGGAGTTGTATGGCTGATGGATGGCTTATAGTAGTAGCATGGAGTTGTATGGCTGATCTATGGCTTATAGTAGTAGCATGGAGTTGTATGGCTGATGGATGGCTTATAGTAGTAGCATGGAGTTGTATGGCTGATGGATGGCTTATAGTAGTAGCATGGAGTTGTATGGCTGATCTATGGCTTATAGTAGTAGCATGGAGTTGTATGGCTGATGGATGGCTTATAGTAGTAGCATGGAGTTGTATGGCTGATCTATGGCTTATAGTAGTAGCATGGAGTTGTATGGCTGATCTATGGCTTATAGTAGTAGCATGGAGTTGTATGGCTGATCTATGGCTTATAGTAGTAGCATGGAGTTGTATGGCTGATCTATGGCTTATAGTAGTAGCATGGAGTTGTATGGCTGATGGATGGCTTATAGTAGTAGCATGGAGTTGGTGGAGTTTTGACAACAAGTCTAATATTACTAGATATTCACATCTGAAACTAATGAAGATCATGAATATATTGGCTAGAATGATACCAGTTGGGGACTCTGTTTGTCATTAGAAGGAAAGTTGATGGCTATCTGGTGGTGAGATTTATAGACTTAATCTCTGTACAAAGTGTTGTCCTCTGTCCATTGTTTTAGTGTTTGTATTTTCTGTATGTGGACCAGTCAGATAAAGGTTAGTCTGATGGAACATGATGACTTCATGGGATTATTTAATCTATGATATAACTAATATGTCTGTGTTTTATCTGCAGGTTCTTGGAGTATTGCTATATATAGTATGTGTATAACCTGGGATGTAATGGATATCCTTTAACAATAATTTAAATCCACGTGGTAACAAATTGGCCAAATGTCAGTACTTTTGTATTGTGTCCATGTTGTGTTTTCCTTATTGTTTTGTATTCTGCAGCTGTTGAGAGAAGAACAGAAGTGAAGAGACCCCTCCTGCTAATGTATTTCTTCCCCTAATTACAACTAATGATTTGTTTGTTTGCAGGAGTAAGTGGCCATCCTAGCAGAGAAGCCAGGTTTGGTATCACCTGCTGAGTCCTGGCCAGAGTAAAACTTAATGTTCTTTTTTGTAGTACTACCCACATGTGTTGTTTGGTTATACTGGGGATTGTAGTTCAGTGAGACACCAGACTGAATAAAAATGCGCATTTAGGTTTTTGGTTTTTGTTTGGAGCTCCAGTTATAGTTGATAAGAACTCTTTTGTTTTTGTTTTTTTGGAAGTGACTTTTGCGCTTCCTGTGAGACTGTTGTGAATGGGCCCATGTATGTCTATTGTTTGTCTGTACGGCCGTATGTTATATGTTTCTAAACGTTTGCGCAGCGATTTTATACTCAGCTGAAAGCAATAGAGTGATCTATTTAGATCATTCTATGAGCTGTATGTGAATATTACCTGTATGTATGGATGGCTCAGACTGATGTAGAGTTCTGTGAGTTGTATGTTGGGGTTATATGACAGATAAAAAATGTAAAAGTAACCTGCCTGCATTGTGAAAATTTATAGATGATATGATCTAAAATGAAATGTACTAAATTGAATCAAATTTGACAGATGGTAAAAGAAAGTTGACATGTTTTATACTCCCTCTTGCTATAACAGAAATATGTACATGATATTGATGAGATACCTGAGAACCTTAGAGTATTTAGCAATAAGGGTAGAATGACTAGAGACATATAGGAGGACAATAGGTGTTTGTCTTGTTTGTTCTAGAACAGAAATCCTCAGGTGCTGACTGGGCAATGTTACTACAAGAAGGTGTTGGATTGATAAAATTAGAGTGTGACATTTGTTACTGTTGTTTCATTCATGTAATGAAGGGGTGGTGAAGAACAAACACTATAAAGAGATACAAGAGCCATCAAGGACGCTGCAAGTCATGATATTCTGCTCTTGTGTGACAGACGGAGTTGCTGAGCCCACCCCATACAGCTTGGATGTTTATCTGCTATGGTCTGTCTCTAACTCCATCTTCAGAGGAGGTGCAGAGGAGCCTGAAGAGGCGACAACCTGAGATGACTGTCTGCCGAGGTGCCAAGATGATGGAGAAAGATGGCCCTCACCCGGCACAGCACTGCCACAGAAAGGGGCTCTAGAGTCTGCACCTCCAGCCATATCTGCAACCCCCCTGACCTGAGAGAGAGGAGGGGGAAGGACTGAGACAGACCAATCACCTTGCAAAGACTGTAACAAAAGAGACTTTTAACAACTAAAGAGACATTTTTTCATTGCTGACTGATAATCCAGCACACCAGTCTTTTCATTGCTGACTGATAATCCAGCACACCAGTCCTTTCCAGTTTGGGTTTTTAGCCCAGTCAGTGACGAGGTAATTTCTGTGATAGACAAATAAGAAATAGTGAAATATTGTCCTACAGCAACCTCATGTCCATTATGGACCAAGGGGTGGGAAGTGTCCTGACTGATGTGTACTTGTCATGGTCTCAAATTTAGTTTATTACACAAAGGTTTAGAAACAGGAGGTAAAGTATAAAATGAAGAGAATAGTAAGTGAATAATTACATGTTCAAATGAGGATGATACCAAATCTATGACATCACAAATAATGTTCTGTAACTTCCTTAAATCACATCAATAAGACAAGGGGTGGAGTGTAACCGGATGGGTTTATTTCAGATTGTTAAAGTGTCTTATTCATGTGATAGGAAGGAATGTAGTGTTTTCATGTCTTATTTGTATCTATGTATCTATCTATCTATCTATCTATCTATCTATCTATCTATCTTAGCTGGCTGTGTAAGTGGGATTGGTTTGTATTTAGCTATGTGCATGGGAATAGGTAGATGTATTGTTATGTCAGCTGTTCGGCCATAAACCTCCCCAGTAGTGTCACCATTGGAGGACACAGTTGTTGTTATTGCCCAAATGCATGTAGCTGTAATTGTACAACCACATTTTGCTTGATAAACATGTACAAAGCCGGGGAAACTTCCATCCATGGTCATCAGTGGTCTACATAGACATAGAAGCACATCACCCCCCACCCAAACTTACCCCTGATCTTTATAGTATGTAGCTTCTAGTCAGCCTCAGCTGGGACCATGGATGGAAGGTGCCCAGCACCCTGTCATCGGGCGAGATGGGTGTATATTAGTCAATAATATACAATGGGGCTCCCCATTTCATTGTGGAAGGAACATCTATGCATCTGTACCATCTGTAACTGCAGCTAAGTATAATTCTATGTAATAAATCTCTTATTTTTCTATAATTCTGTGTGGTTATAGCCTTCTCAGACTATTATCAAAAGCAACCGGTTACACTTACATAAATCCCAATGCTGGGGGTAGGTGCAGCTCACTTACATAAATCCCAATGCTGGGGGTAGGTGCAGCTCACTTACATAAATCCCAATGCTGGGGGTAGATACAGCTCACTTACATATATCCCAATGCTGGGGGTAGATACAGCTGACTTACATAAATCCCAATGCTGGGGTAGGTGCAGCTCACTTACATAAATCCCAATGCTGGGGGTAGGTGCAGCTCACTTACATAAATCCCAATGCTGGGGGTAGGTGCAGCTCACTTACATAAATCCCAATGCTGGGGGTAGGTGCAGCTCACTTACATAAATCCTAATGCTGGGGGTAGGTGCAGCTCACTTACATAAATCCCAATGCTGGGGGTAGGTGCAGCTCACTTACATAAATCCCAATGCTGGGGGTAGATACAGCTCACTTACATAAATCCCAATGCTGGGGGTAGGTACAGCTCACTTACATAAATCCCAATGCTGGGGGTAGGTGCAGCTCACTTACATAAATCCCAATGCTGGGGGTAGGTGCAGCTCACTTACATAAATCCCAATGCTGGGGGTAGGTGCAGCTCACTTACATAAATCCCAATGCTGGGGGTAGGTGCAGCTCACTTACATATATCCTAATGCTGGGGGTAGGTGCAGCTCACTTACATAAATCCCAATGCTGGGGGTAGGTGCAGCTCACTTACATAAATCCCAATGCTGGGGGTAGGTGCAGCTCACTTACATAAATCCCAATGCTGGGGGTAGATACAGCTCACTTACATAAATCCCAATGCTGGGGGTAGGTACAGCTCACTTACATAAATCCCAATGCTGGGGGTAGGTGCAGCTCACTTACATAAATCCCAATGCTGGGGGTAGGTGCAGCTCACTTACATAAATCCCAATGCTGGGGGTAGGTGCAGCTCACTTACATAAATCCCAATGCTGGGGGTAGGTACAGCTCACTTACATAAATCCTAATGCTGGGGGTAGGTGCAGCTCACTTACATAAATCCCAATGCTGGGGGTTACAAGCATAAACAAATAAATATAGGATAAAAGAAAATGTATCTGTCCTCTGAGCATTAAGCGCTAATAGGGAGTTGGAATCAGAAACCTATAAAATCCATCGGCCACAGGGCCCTTGTGCTGCAATACAATAAAGACAAATATTAAAGAAATAAAATACAAAGCGGTAAAATAAGAAGGTCAGAGTCCTTATAACATGATACTTCAAGCAGACGGAGGTCATATAAGGTCATTTGATGGGTGATCTGGTCTTTGGACTGAGATCTGGAGAGTTACTCCCATCATCCTCTCAGCATGCAGCAATGGCTGTCAGTGATAGTGGACAGATGAGGGTTATACTGATGCAGCAAAATTCAGTTTGCTTAAAATAATATATGCGGTGTTCCCCCTTATATAGGGTATATGTATGTATATACAGCCAGCCAAATAGCGCCCCCTCCTGGCCATCTGTCTATAGTACAATGTGTATACTCAGTCTCTCTGGTTGTCATAGAGGGAGAACTTAGACACATGCAAGTGGTTTGGTGCAGGTGCACCTCTCGCCCCTGCAGGATCAGCGTGTCCTCCGGGGTCACCGGCGTCCCGCTCTGCCCACGGTAAGTGTGATAACGTCACCAGCCTTGTTCTAACTCTGTTTATATAGCAGCAGCGGGGCCCCGCTTTGGAGCAGAGTTAAAACAAGGCTGGTGACATTATCACACTTACCGTGGCTATCCGAAGGTTTGTCCTGCGGTCCGTTCGGCAGGTGATGCAGTTCTTGTCCTAAAAAACAACTTTTATACTTGCAGCCCCGTGCCCGAAGGGAGTATCTGTGCCCTAACTTTGCACCCCCCCTCCATCCCTCCTCCCCACCCTCTTCACCATTAGGAATGCCACTGGCAGGATTTTTCCTATTCCTCTACAGTGAACACTGCACAATGATCCAGCCCATGTGCCGTGCTGACACAGCTGATGAATAGGAGAATACCTGTCTGGGGCATTTCTAATGATGAAGAGGGCGGGGAGGAGGGACAGAGAAGTTGTGCCAGCCTAATGCACAGACACTTTCAGCCCTGTGTCATACTGGCGTGGCCTAGAGTGTCGGTGCATAAGGCTGGCACAACCTCTCTGTCCCTCCTCCCCGCCCTCTTCATCATTCGGATGCCCCAGACAGGTATTTTCCTATTCATCAGCTGTGTCAGTGCGCTGGGCCACTCCGCTGAGAGTAGTAGTAGGTGGAAGTACTGGGTAGGGACCCGGTTAGTCACTTGCCGGATGGTATGTCACGGTATGGGCACGAGGGATAGCAGCTGTAGACCGGGAACCTGACCAAGCGGAGGCCGAGCAATTCTTCGTTGTCAGGGCACCAATGATCACACCAATGCCAGGGTTCAGAAACAACGGTAGTTGTATATTTATTGTAACGGTGGTAACTAGTAGCAACAGTCTCTCCGGATGCAACCGGGAATAAGGCAGAGTAATGGGTGATGCTGCAATAGGCTGTGAGCAGTGTCGGACTGGGCCACCGGGGGACCGGGGATTTCCCCGGTGGGCCCCGAGCAGGAGTAGGCCCCGCCCCCCAGTCAAAGGACTCAGGGCCAGGAAGCCCAGCGGGGCCCCCCGTGCTCCTGGGGGGCCCACTCAGCCGCCGACTGCCGCCCCTCACCCTTTTAACTGGAAGCGATCGCTTCCAGTTAAATGTGGCAGTCTTCCGATTGACAGCGCAAGAAGCCATAGGCTTCCCGCGCTGTCAATCACTCTTGGGACCGCAAGCAAGAAGCTGCTTGCGGTCCCAAGAGTGATTGACAGCGCGGGAAGCCTAAGGCTTCTTGCGCTGTCAATCGGAAGCGTACCTCCGCCACCCCTGACAGATGCACAGCTCCTGGTCCCGGGCAGCTCCGTCACCACTGAGCTCTGTGTGCGATGCGGCAGCTGGGACTTCCGGTACACGCAGCGCATACCAGAAGTCCCAGCCACTGCGGCGCGCACAGAGCTCAGTGGTGACGGAGCTGCCCGGGACCAGGAGCTTCTCGTCTGTCGGGGAAGAGAGAAGAAGAGGCCCGCGACCGACGGGGGAGCGTGGTGACAGGTGAGTTGGGTTTTGTTTTGTTTTTTTTTATCATAGGGGGACATCACTGGGGGCTATAGGGGGGGGGGATGGACATCACTGGGGGCTATAGGGGGGGGGGATGGACATCACTGGGGGCTAGAGGGGGGGGGGGATGGACATCACTGGGGGCTAGAGGGGGGGGGGGGATGGACATCACTGGGGGCTATAGGGGGGGGGATGGACATCACTGGGGGCTATAGGGGGGGGATGGACATCACTGGGGGCTAGAGGGGGGGGGGATGGACATCACTGGGGGCTATAGGGGGGGGGATGGACATCACTGGGGGCTATAGGGGGGGGGATGGACATCACTGGGGGCTAGAGGGGGGGGGATGGACATCACTGGGGGCTAGAGGGGGGGATGGACGTCACTGGGGGCTATAGGGGGGGGATGGACGTCACTGGGGGCTATAGGGGGGGGATGGACATCACTGGGGGCTATAGGGGGGGGATGGACATCACTGGGGGCTATAGGGGGGGGGGATGGACATCACTGGGGGCTATAGGGGGGGAATGGACATCACTGGGGGCTATAGGGGGGGGAATGGACATCACTGGGGGCTATAGGAGGGGATGGACATCACTGGGGGCTATAGGGGGGGGGGATGGACATCACTGGGGGCTATAGGGGGGGGGATGGACGTCACTGGGGCTATAGGGGGGGGGATGGACGTCACTGGGGGCTATAGGGGGGGGGGATGGACGTCACTGGGGCTATAGGGGGGGGGATGGACATCACTGGGGGCTATAGGGGGGGAATGGACATCACTGGGGGCTATAGGGGGGGGAATGGACATCACTGGGGGCTATAGGGGGGGGAAGGACATCACTGGGGGCTATAGGGGGGGGGATGGACATCACTGGGGGCTATAGGGGGGGGGGGGATGGACATCACTGGGGGCTATAGGGGGGGGATGGACATCACTGGGGGCTATAGGGGGGGGGATGGACATCACTGGGGGCTATAGGGGGGGGGGAATGGACATCACTGGGGGCTATAGGGGGGGGATGGACATCACTGGGGGCTATAGGGGGGGGATGGACGTCACTGGGGGCTATAGGGGGGGGGATGGACGTCACTGGGGGCTATAGGGGGGGGGATGGACATCACTGGGGGCTATAGGGGGGGGGAATGGACATCACTGGGGGCTATAGGGGGGGGGAAGGACATCACTGGGGGCTATAGGGGGGGATGGACATCACTGGGGGCTATAGGGGGGGGGATGGACATCACTGGGGGCTATAGGGGGGGGGGATGGACATCACTGGGGGCTATAGGGGGGGGGGATGGACATCACTGGGGGCTATAGGGGGGGGATGGACATCACTGGGGGCTATAGGGGGGGGGAATGGACATCACTGGGGGCTATAGGGGGGGGGGATGGACATCACTGGGGGCTATAGGGGGGATGGACATCACTGGGGGCTATAGGGGGGGGGATGGACATCACTGGGGGCTATAGGGGGGGATGGACATCACTGGGGGCTATAGGGGGGGGGAATGGACATCACTGGGGGCTATAGGGGGGGGGATGGACATCACTGGGGGCTATAGGGGGGGGATGGACATCACTGGGGGCTATAGGGGGGGGGATGGACATCACTGGGGGCTATAGGGGGGGGGATGGACATCACTGGGGCTATAGGGGGGGGGATGGACATCACTGGGGGCTATAGGGGGGGGGGATGGACATCACTGGGGGCTATAGGGGGGGGGATGGACATCACTGGGGGCTATAGGGGGGGGGATGGACATCACTGGGGGCTATAGGGGGGGATGGACATCACTGGGGGCTATAGGGGGGGGATGGACATCACTGGGGGCTATAGGGGGGGATGGACATCACTGGGGGCTATAGGGGGGGATGGACATCACTGGGGGCTATAGGGGGGGGGATGGACATCACTGGGGGCTATAGGGGGGGGGGGATGGACATCACTGGGGCGATAGGGGGGGGGATGGACATCACTGGGGGCTATAGGGGGGGGGATGGACATCACTGGGGGCTATAGGGGGGGGGATGGACATCACTGGGGGCTATAGGGGGGGATGGACATCACTGGGGGCTATAGGAGGGGATGGACATCACTGGGGGCTATAGGGGGGGATGGACATCACTGGGGGCTATAGGGGGATGGACAATATAAGGGGGGCTATAGGGGGGATGGCCAGCATAAGGGGCACTACGGGGTTATTGACAGCATGAGGGGGGCTACGGGGGGATGGACAGCATGAGGGGGGCTACGGGGTTATGGACAGCATGAGGGTGCTACAGGGGTTATGGACAGCATGAGGGGGGCTATGGGGGGATGGACAGCATGAGGGGGGCTACGGGGTTATGGACAACATGAGGGGGGCTACGGGGTTATGGACAGCATGAGGGGGGGCTACGGGGGGGATGGACAGCATGAGGGGGGCTATGGGGGGGATGGACAGCATGAGGGGGCTATAGGGGGGTGGACAGCATGAGGGGGGCTACGGGGGGATGGACAGCATGGGGGGCTATAGGGGGGTGGACAGCATGAGGGGGCTACGGGGGGATGGACAGCATGAGGGGGGCTACAGGGGGGATGGACAGCATGAGGGGGGCTAGGGGGTTATGGACAGCATGAGGGGGGCTACATGGGGGATGGACAGCACTGGGGGCTATAGGGGGGTGGACAACATAAGGGGGGCTATAGGGGGTGGAAAACATAAGAGGGCTATATGGGGGGGGAATGGACAACATAAGGGGGCTATAGGGGGATGGACAAGATAAGGGGGCTGTAGGGGGATGGACAAGATAAGGGGGCTATAGGGGGATGGACAACATGAGGGGGCTATAGGAGGGAATGGACAACATAAGGGGGCTATAGGGGGGGAATAGACAACTTGAGGGGGCTATCTATATTGAAGAAGGACAACATGGAGGGGCTATATATATGGGGATGGACAACATAAGGGGGTCTACCTATATGGGACATGGACAACACTGGGGGCCATCTATATGGAGGACTGAACAAAGGACCATCTATAAAGTGTCTACACAGAGGGGACCATATACTGTAAGGGATATATATTTTATATATTTATACATACACACACATACATAGAGTCAGGGCTACCCACCAAATGAGGGTGTAAAGGGGCCAATTCAGATGTGCAGTTAGTATAGAGATGAGGATGGTGACAGAGTGAGGAGCCTAATATTGTTTGTCTGGCAGATTCTGTGGATTCGTGGCTCGGAGAAGTTCTCATAACGGCCCAGGGCAAATGGAGAAGAACAAGAAGAAGAGGGAAGAACTCTGATTAGAGAAGACGTCCCCTGTAAGTCACCTGATGTAACTGCACTGTAATGTATATGGTGTATAGAGCCTGTGTAGAGCTGCGTCCACCTCTATATGACTGGATGAGGTGATAGTGATCTATGTACGGAGAATTATTCAGTAGCAGCGATGGTATTAGTCAGTATGTGGTGGTGTTAGTCAGTATGTGGCGTTGTTAGTCAGTATATGGTGGTATTAGTCAGTAGATGGTGGTATTAGTCAGTATGTGGCGTTGTTAGTCAGTAGATGGTGGTATTAGTCAGTAGATGGTGGTATTAGTCAGTATGTGGTGGTATTAGTCAGTATGTGGTGGTATTAGTCAGTAGATGGTGGTATTAGTCAGTATGTGGCGTTGTTAGTCAGTATATGGTGGTATTAGTCAGTAGATGGTGGTATTAGTCAGTATGTGGTGGTATTTGTCACTTGTAATCCGGTACTGTGTTTTATTGGTCTCAGTATACTGGATTTGGTCAGTAACAATATGGTAGTGATGGTTGTGGTGTGGTGTAATATTTCCCCCTTGTATTCTGGTATTATTGGTATACAGGATTTGGTCAGTAACAGTATGGCGGTAATATGTATGATGATAATAATTCCCCCTTGTATACTGGTATTATTGGTAATATCACTCTCAGTATACAGGATTTGGTCAGTAACAGTATGGCAGTAATATGTATGGTGATAATATTTCCCTCCTATATACTGGTATTATTGGTAATATTGGTATACAGGATCTGGTCAGTAACAGTATGGCAGTAATATGTGTGGGGATATTTGCTCTTTATATACTGGTGTTATTGGTAGCATACAGTAGTATACAGCGTTATCATGCAAAGAAAATTGTCTTATAGCCCAATTACACCGGCCAATTATCGGTACCAAGCGCTCCTAGGAAGCCCCATGTAAAAGTGCCAGAGATCAGCTGACAAGCGAGCAAATGGCCGATAGTCGGCTGATTTGATCTTTTGTGCGGCTGTAAAAATCGTTGTCGGCCGCACATCTCTATATAATCCTGCCCTGCTGGTTAGCAATCATTTGCAGCCCCATACTGCCCCATATCACGCCGTGTTACTGGACCCTTATTAATGTTACCATAGATATATGCGGTGGCAGAAGGGTGGGCCCCAAGAATGATTTCCCCTGGTGGGCCCAAGGACTCCAGTCCGACACTGGCTGTGAGAGTAGCGTGCTGAATGATGGGAGTAGTAGTGATACTGAGGATAAGATGCTGGGCGGAATGGAACTGAGATGAATACTTGCTGTTGATGATTAGAGAAGATGATGAGAGGAATGACTGAAGAATCGGCACCCAGATCTTGTGGTTAGGATGAGAATCTTGAGGACTTGAGAATAGAACACAGCCAGGAACACTTCTGGTAATGCTGCAGCAGGTACCGCAGGGCTGCGGCCTTGTGACACAGGAGCAGCGGCAACACACAACCTGTCCCCCTGAAGGTGGGAGACAGGACATGACGTAGAGGGGAAGTCACATGGTATTTCCCAGCCAAAGCTCGATGGCTATTGGGGTTACCATGGAAGCAGGGGCAGTCACGTGACATCAAGCCATTGCATCATCACACCATAATAATAATAATAATAATTATTATTTATTTATATAGCGCCAACAGATTCCGCAGCCAGGGCCGGCCTTTGGGGTGTGCGAGCTGTGCGGTTGCACAGGGCGCCTCACTCCCGGCCAGCAGGGGGCGCTCTGTCAGACAGCAGCACAGAAGTTAGATGTGGTTTCTGTCTATCTGCCAGAGCGCCTGGCCTCCTCCTCACATAGTGGTTGGTTTGGGGCGCTCCAGCAGACAGACAGAAAGCACATCTAACTTCTGTCTGCCAGAGCGCCCCCCTCCTGCCGTGGTATAATCCTCCTCTCCACTCTCCGTGCTTGCTGCAGGGCATCTTTGTTGCTGATTGGTGGAACTGTACGAGCTCCCCTGCTGTTCCACCAATCAGCTTAGCTGCTCTGTGAAGAGAGACAGGCGGCCAGAGCAGAGAGAGAGAGGAAGCGCCCCTCCCCCGCTGACCCGTCCTGACAGAACAGCAGCAGACCGTGAGTAATGTCTCTGTGTTACCTCCATCTCTGCTCATGCCGTGATCCTGCCAGGTAGCTGGGAGTGGGCTGTGACAGGGACAGCACAGCACTGAGGTGGGGGCAGCACAGCACTGAGGTGGGGGCAGCACAGCACTGAGGTGGGGGCAGCACAGCACTGAGGTGGGGGCAGCACAGCACTGAGGTGGGGGCAGCACAGCACTGAGCAGGGGGCAGCACAGCACTGAGGTGGGGGCAGCATAGCACTGAGGTGGGGGCAGCACAGCACTGAGGTGGGGGCAGCACTGCACTGAGGTGAGGGCAGCACAGCACTGAGGTGGGGGCAGCACAGCACTGAGGTGGGGGCAGCACAGCACTGAGGTGGGGACAGCACAGCACTGAGGTGGGGGCAGCACAGCACTGAGGTGGGGGCAGCACAGCACTGAGGTGGGGGCAGCACAGCACTGAGGTGGGGGCAGCACAGCACTGAGGTGGGGGCAGCACAGCACTGAGGTGGGGGCAGCACAGCACTGAGGTGGGGGCAGCACAGCACTGAGGTGAGGGCAGCACAGCACTGAGGTGGGGGCAGCACAGCACTGAGGTGGGGGCAGCACAGCACTGAGGTGGGGGCAGCACAGCACTGAGGTGGGGGCAGCACAGCACTGAGCAGGGGGCAGCACAGCACTGAGGTGGGGGCAGCACAGCACTGAGGTGGGGGCAGCACAGCACTGAGGTGGGGGCAGCACTGCACTGAGGTGAGGGCAGCACAGCACTGAGGTGGGGGCAGCACAGCACTGAGGTGGGGGCAGCACAGCACTGAGGTGGGGGCAGCACAGCACTGAGGTGGGGGCAGCACAGCACTGAGGTGGGGACAGCACAGCACTGAGGTGGGGGCAGCACAGCACTGAGGTGGGGGCAGCACAGCACTGAGCAGGGGGCAGCACAGCACTGAGGTGGGGGCAGCACAGCACTGAGGTGGGGGCAGCACAGCACTGAGGTGGGGGCAGCAGTCCTGTCACAGCCGGGGGAGGGGGGGGGATGAGACCATTCTCCTGCTGTGTCTCCTTATCTTGATTTATTGGGGCAGGAGAGGTTTAACCCTTACACTGCAGCTAATGACACAGAAATATATGGGGAAAGCAGTGAAAGAGTTAAACCTGACTTGCTGTAATAAATAAAAGTCACAGCTAAGGAGGCAGGAGAGGCCATAGGTGTGTACACTATGGGGGGTCCCTAATACACAGGACATGATGGGTGCAGCCAGGGCCATACAGCAGCAGCAGCAGCAGCCCACCCCAAGACAGATCCCATTCACTTTCATTGTAGTCAGCCAGTGACTGGTCAGGCCACTTCCCATTGATATACACAAATGTAACGACTGAATAGTGGGATATGCTGCACTATTGTGTCCTGTTACATGTGCGTATACCAGCAGGACGCGGTCTGACCATAGTCACCAGCTGAGGTGACGGGAACGCGGCCCAATTATGGCGGGAGGCTGATAGCGAAGATACACTGTATACATGCTGCAGCAATCTAATATATATATATGTGTGTATGTGTGTGTGTATATGTATATATATGTGTGTGTATTATAAAATAGCCCTTACATGTCACAGAGCATTTTTCAGAAAAACTACCCATTTGTTTCCAGTGTTTTTCCCCCTTTTGTGGCCAGCAGGGGGTGTCAGGCTGTTCCCACATTGGTGTCCAAACATGGATGACATGGCGCTTTCCTCTCCAATAGCCGTGCAATGTGCTGGGGATTATGGGCAATATTTCACGGCTCTTCCAATAGGGACGTTGTTTTCCATGTGTTTAAAAACGCATTCTGAATGCAAATATGGAAACACAGCATTAGATGTACATTGTACTTGCTGAGGAGGACATCTGTAAGGGTGACTTTACACAGACAGATTTATATAACAGATTATTGAAGCCAAAGTCAGAAACAGACTATAAACAGAGAACAGGTCATTAAGGAAAGACTGAGACTTCTCCTCATCTCAAATCCATTCCAGGCTTTGGCTTTAAAGTTTGTAATTGTGGGGGGGCTGGGGGGGTACTTGTTTGTATGGCTGGGGGGTAGTCGGGTAGTTGTGTGGGGGTTGGGGGGGGTAGGGTAGTTCTGTGTATGGCTGGCGGGGTAGTAGTGTGTATGGTTGGGGGATAGTTTTGTGCATGGGGGGAGGGGGAGGGTAGTTCTGTGTATGGCTGGCGGGGGTAGTAGTGTGTATGGTTGGGGGATAGTTTTGTGCATGGGGGGAGGGGGAGGGTAGTTCTGTGTATGGCTGGCGGGGTAGTAGTCTGTATGGCTGGGGGATAGTTTTGTGCATGGGGGGAGGGGTAGGGTAGTTGTGTGAATAGCTGGGGGGTTAGTTGTGTGTATGGTGGAGGAGGGGGTTGAGTGATGGGTGTTCCATGTTGTCTGCAGTAGGGACGGTCCGAATCTTCCGAGGTTCGGGTTCGTATGAATCCGAATGCTCGGCATCAGATTCCCGCTGTCTGCCCGATCCATGGAGAGGGTGGATACAGCCGGAGGACCGCCTGGAAAACTGGGATACAGCCTATGGCTATGGCTGTATCCCAGTTTTCCAGGCGGTCCTCCGGCTTTATCCACCCTCTCCACGGAGCGGGCAGACAGCGGGAATCATAGCAGAGAGTTCGGGTTCGTACGAGGCTGAAGGAGCTTTATGTTACCTTAAAAGGGGGGGGGGGGCGCCAAAAAAGGTTTCGCACAGGGCGCTATTTACCCTAAGGCCGGCCCTGTCCGCAGCACTTTACAATATAGGACCAAATATACATAAGAAGTACCATACTTGAACACGGGGGGGCGACATAATACCATTAGGCACTGATACCTGAATATGCATGAGAAATAAATAAAATAACAGACCTGAATACTGAGAGGGGTGACACAATACACACAGTTTGCAGGGGGTCATAGCTTTCCAGAACAGAGGCAATAACATATTGACTGACTCAGATATAAAGATACACTTTGAAGGAAACAACAAGAGAAGGAACACCGTTCCGGGACACGGCATCAGCACCGCACCTGGGCTGTATCGTTAAGGCACCTGGGCAGTGTCCACAGCAGAGGAATAGGAAAAATCCTGCCAGTGCCATTCCTAATGATGAGGAAGGTGGGGAGGAGGGACGGAGGGGGGTGCAAGGTTAGGGCACAGATACTCCAGGCCACGGCAGTATGACACGGAGCTGCACGTTTAAAAGTTGTTTTTAAGGACAATAACTGCATCACCTGCCGAACGGAGCCCAGGACAGATCTTGGATTAAAAGCAGCTATCCGAAAATACAAGGGGGGGGGGGGGTCAGATTGTGGGTACAGAGTCACTTTAAGAAACTTAAGTGTAAAGGCAAAGCTGTATTATCTGCTGCCTACCTCAAGTATCTTCAGAGTAAACAAGATTCTATTTATGCTAAAGAGACTCGGTGCTTGACAAGGAATCACAAACACAGCGCACACACCTTCCTTGGGTCCTCTCCCATTTCTGTGGGTGGCAGTACCAGTAGCCAGGTGGGTCACTACTCCACGCCGGACCACTGTGATAAGAACCCAAGGGACCCTACAACATCCCGGCAGGTCACTGTCCACAGGGAAAAAAAGGTATAGCCTGTGTGCCCAACCAGCACTGGCGTCACAACATAACATCGCTGGGCAAGGTTATATCTCGGCCAACCACAACAGAACTGGCATCAACCCTAACAATCTGGCAAGTGACCGGCTGTACCTCCACACCGGGGGTGACCCCCGCCACCACAGAATTGGCGTCACAAACAGAATTCAAACTGTTGCCTAAAATCTCCATCCTAAAGAACTGTGTACGGTGTGTGCTATACTGTGTGAGAATTATCCAGAACTATGTAATCCGCTTTGGCAATGAGACGTACAAAGTGTTAACCACTAGCACCAATATTGCCCAGAAGATAAGTGGCCGAAGAGAATCACCCTGACTGGGAATATAAAAGTGGGGGGCCATCTTTATTATTTCAGGATTGTATCCTGTGTTTACTAAGTCTAGAAAGCCCACCAACCAGAGCGGGGAAAACTGCACCAAAGCACGGAAAGAGTCCAGCAAAAGCGCCCCCTGGAGGAACACAAGTGTACACTATCGTTTACGGGAGGACCTCTAATGGTGAGACACCTCCTTGTCAACAGGATCATCTCTCACCTACCAGCGCTACCAGCACTGAGGAGTGTCCCATGGCACTGAGAAGGACGCTATGCTGTCCCTGAAGCAGCTTGGCTGAGCTGTTTTGTTTAGCCACGTTGGTTCCCAATTGTTTTGTGTGTCCCCCATAATTGCAAAGCCCTTGTTCAATTTCCTGCACCCGGCCTAGCCGTGATTCCCTTTTCCTACATCCCCCTTTCTTGTGAGGAGCAAGCCTCACTGTTTTACCAAGGACTGACGCATCATAGCACCAGTCAGGATGCATATGGACAGATGCATCCAGTGTTCCTGATTTTATTGTGGACGATTGCATTATTGCCCAAGACCAAAAAGTTTTATCTGTACTTATGATATATATATTTGCATTTTATAACCCATGCTGTGCCTTTAACTTAACGTCCAGTCTTTTCTTCAAGGTTTTACGCAGTGGATGGCTTTTTCTAAGTGGGGGAGTATGTGGTGTCCCACCACGGGTGTTGCTATTGGTCACACCCTTCGTAAAAGCCTGTACTTTTAAGAATAAGTGGTGATGAAGTAGTACCAGAGTTTTGCCACAAGATGCCACTGTTCTAACTATGTGTATTGAGAGATTGCACGTCTGTAGTACTGAAAGGGTTACTGCTTTTTTTGTGTACCACATGGATCTGCACACCAATGAGAGTTCTTTTTTTCTCTTCACCTATCATCTCTCTCTTTACTTCTTACATATGCACTCCTCCCCCACTCACAGCACACCTTACATGCTCTGTAGGAAGGAAGCCACATGGGTAGAGGAAGTGTAGGGTCTTTTGCCTTTAGACTCTGTAGAGGTGGGACGTTCCCTACAGTAACGCTATTCAACACTATGCAGTTTTAAATTTCCAAAAGAGAGGACAAGTCAGGGATCACCCTAACCCACGCCGTGGACAAAGAGAGACACAGTGCAGGACAGTATCCACAAAGAAAGTAAAGGAACTGATCCGGATGGAGCAAAGTTGCTAAAAGCCTATGAACTCTATCTCGCAGCCTGGGTGTAATCAGACCACTCTGCTCATCCCAGGTAACAAGGTCTGGGGCTTGTGTCACCCGACACTGGTGGGCATTAGGTGGTGTTGGTGTAAAGACCAAAGAGTCAAAACACAGGCACAAGTATTCTCTCTACTCTAAAGTATTCTTCTATTTCTACCTCCAAAGTTCCGGCAGAGCACAGTACTACATTGGGTTGGGACTCTCTCGACATCCTCCTCTCTACTCTTCTGATCCTCTCTTCTACTTCTCCTCACGCACTCAGTCAGCACGACTGTACCACTCCTCCTACTCTCAGTGCAGATTTGGACTCTAAAGTATTAAGTAACTTATCAAGTGTACAGTATCGTGTCAAGGCAAAGTTTTATTATCTGCTGCCACCTCACGTATCTTCAGAGTAAACAATATTCTATTTATGCTAAAGAGACTCTGTGATTTCTTGTCAAGCTCCAACACAGCACAGTGCCAATAGTCCGGGTGGGTCACTACTGCTGTCCGGACCACTGTGCTAACAGCCCAAAGGACCATGCAACAACCCGGCAGGTCACTGACCACAGGGGAACAAGGTATAGCCAGCCCATTAAAAAAAAAGCAGGTGCGCCCCCATACCTGTGTGCCCAGTAACTGGCACTGGTGTCATGACATAACATCACTGGGCAAGGCTACATCTTGGCACACCACCACAGAACTGGCGTCACACTTAACCATCTGGCAAGTGACAGGCCGTACCTCCACACTGGGGGTGACCACCACCACCACACTACCCCTGCTGTCCCAGTTGCATCCAGGTGTGTTTGCATCATTTCCTGAGGTGTCATGGTGGATTTGATGACCTCCAAGGGGTCGAATTTTGGTTTCCAATAAATGAGCATTTTTCTCCCATAGACTTTAATGGGTATCAATATTTTATTGGATAGTCGAGTATCGGGGTCTACCCAACTCGATATTCGAAAACTTGAATATTTCACTACTCGCTCATCTCTAGCCATGAGGTAAGAATTATAATAAATCTCTGTTAGTGACATATGGAATTACTGATCAGGAGCCACATACAAGTCTGAGGTAAGGATGAGTGACATATGGCGACATTTGCTGTATATAATCAGAGACCTGGATCAAATGAGGTATTTGTGGATATGTTAACCCCTTAAGGACTGGGACAATATTTTATTTTTGCGCTTTCGTTTTTTCTTCCTCGAGTATATAAGACCATAGCGCTTCTTTTTTTTTTTCACCCACAGACTTACATGAGCCTATATTTTTTGCGCCACTAATTGTACTTTGCAATGACAGACTTAATTTTTCCATAAAATATGCTGCGAAACCACAAAAAAAATTATTTGCGTGGTGAAATTGAAAACGTTTGTGTTTACGCTGTTTGCCCTATATTAAAACTGATAAGTGCCGTATTACTCTGGTCTAATGCCGACCAGATACATTGATTGCTATGCCGGGATCAGTATCAGTCCAACGCTGAGGCCCGGATGGGTAAGGAGAAGGGATCCCCCCTCTGCGATTGCATCCCTGGGGGATTCCCTCACTAAACCACTATGGAGCGGCACCGCAGGGCATTTCAATGCAGCTGTCATGTTTGACAGCTGGATTTAAATGTCCTAATTAGCTGCGGTCCTGGGCTTCCGGGATGGCAGCGGTTCAGAGTGGAGTCGTTGCCCGGCCCCTCTATGAACTTCCCCTAACGGCGCCATGACAGACGTACATGGGTCATTATGGGCTTAAAGCTAAGTGCATGGGGTAAGAGGCAATTCTGGAGTGAGTACATTACAGGAGACCATGCGGCCTAAGCTATAGGGGTAGATCCAGTGCCATGTAGGACGGCCTGAAGTATCTGATCGTGGAGAAGGGGCCACGGGGTATAACACGCATAATTACAGGACCTCATCCCAATAAATGGCTAGGGGAACAAAGATGGAGCCACGACCTGATGGGCCTACCCAGAGGTCTATTCAGGGCCTTATGTATTTTCGGCAAACAATATAGTATGGGCGTCCCAGTGTGGTCTACAGTCAGTAATATTGCTGGAATAAGCCTGGTCTAATAGCCTCTCTATCCTCTTCCTTCTGTGATAACCTTCTCATCTACTTCCCCGTCTGCTGAGTGTAAAGCTCCACAATCAGGCCAAGCCCACCAATGCTCTGCCATTCTCACAGATGATTCTGTGGTGACCCCCGGCGGACGGTCATTTGCTAGGTGGTGAGGTGTGACGCCAGTCCTGTGGTGGTTGGCCGAGATACAGCCGGGCCCGGTGATGTTATGTTGTGACGCCAGTGCTGGTTGGGCACACAGGTATGGGGGCCCACCTGCTTTTAGTTTAAAGGGCCGGTTATACCCTGTTCCCCTGTGGACAGTGACCTGCCGGCAGTGGCGGATTATAATATGGGCGGCCACCTGGGGCCCGAGGCTCCGGGGGGGCCCATGCCACGCCGCCCACATTATAATCCGCCACTGCGCTGCCACGGCTGATGCGCGGCTGCCGGGGGTGTCCCGTCCTATCCCCGGCCCGCATCAGAGAGCTCCCTATGCGCCTCTGGCTATTACTCTGGTGCACGGGGAGTTCTCTGATGAGCGCGCTGCCGGGGATAGGACAGGACACCCCCGGCAGCCGCGCATCAGCCAGAGGCTGCCGAAGGAGAGAGGCTCGACGGGGGAACGGAAGGCAGGTGAGTTGTGTTGTGTTTTTTTTTTTTGTGAGTTATCTGCTGTGCACAGGGGGGGGGGGGCAGAGGGGGACCATCTATAATGGGGGGAAGAGGGAAGAGGGGGACCATCTATAAGGGGGGGAGAGAGAAGAGGGGGACCATCTATAAGGGGGGGAGAGGGAAGAGGGGGACCATCTATAAGGGGAGGAGAGGGAAGAGGGGGACCATCTATAAGGGGGGGACAGGGGGACCATCTATAAGGGGGGGGAGAGGGAAGAGGGGGACCATCTATAAGGGGGAGGGAAGAGGGGGACCATCTATAAGGGAGGGGGGAGAGGGGGACCATCTATAAGGGGGGGGAAGAGGGGGACCATCTATAAGGGGGGGGAAGAGGGGGACCATCTATAAGGGGGAGGGAAGAGGGGGACCATCTATAAGGGGGAGGGAAGAGGGGGACCATCTATAAGGGGGAGGGAAGAGGGGGACCATCTATAAGGGAGGGAAGAGGGGGCCATCTATAAGGGGGAGGGAAGAGGGGGACCATCTATAAGGGGGGGAGAGGGAAGAGGGGGACCATCTATAAGGGGGAGGGAAGAGGGGGACCATCTATAAGGGGGTGGGGGACAGGGAAGAGGGGGACCATCTATAAGGGGGGAGAGGGAAGAGGGGGACCATCTATAAGGGGGGGGAGAGAGGGAAGAGGGGGACCATCTATAAGGGGGGGAAGAGGGGGATCATCTATAAGGGGGGAGAGGAAGAGGGGGACCATCTATAAGGGGGGGAGAGGGAAGAGGGGGACCATCTATAAGGGGGAGGGAAGAGGGGGACCATCTATAAGGGGGGAGAGGGAAGAGGGGGACCATCTATAAGGGGGGAGAGGGAAGAGGGGGACCATCTATAAGGGGGGAGAGGGAAGAGGGGGACCATCTATAAGGGGAGAGAGGGAAGAGGGGGACCATCTATAAGGGGGTGGGGGAGAGGGAAGAGGGGGACCATCTATAAGGGGGGAGAGGAAGAGGGGGACCATCTATAAGGGGGAGGGAAGAGGGGGACCATCTATAAGGGGGGGAGAGGGAAGAGGGGGACCATCTATAAGGGGGGAGAGGAAAGAGGGGGACCATCTATAAGGGGGACGGTAGAGGGGGACCATCTATAAGGGGGTGGGGGACAGGGAAGAGGGGGACCATCTATAAGGGGGGGAAGAGGGGGATCATCTATAAGGGGGGAGAGGGAAGAGGGGGACCATCTATAAGGGGGGGAGAGGGAAGAGGGGGACCATCTATAAGGGGGAGGGAAGAGGGGGACCATCTATAAGGGAGAGGGAAGAGGGGGACCATCTATAAGGGGGAGGGAAGAGGGGGACCATCTATAAGGGGGGAGAGGGAAAAGGGGGACCATCTATAAGGGGGAGGGAAGAGGGGGACCATCTATAAGGGGGAGGGAAGAGGGGGACCATCTATAAGGGGGGGAGAGGGAAGAGGGGGACCATCTATAAGGGGGGAGAGGAAAGAGGGGGACCATCTATAAGGGGGGAGAGGAAAGAGGGGGACCATCTATAAGGGGGAGGGAAGAGGGGGACCATCTATAAGGGGGTGGGGGACAGGGAAGAGGGGGACCATCTATAAAGGGGGGAGAGGGAAGAGGGGGACCATCTATAAGGGGGGGAAGAGGGGGATCATAAGGGGGGAGAGGGAAGAGGGGGACCATCTATAAGGGGGGGAGAGGGAAGAGGGGGACCATCTATAAGGGGGGGAGAGGGAAAAGGGGGACCATCTATAAGGGGAGAGAGGGAAGAGGGGGACCATCTATAAGGGGGAGGGAAGAGGGGGACCATCTATAAGGGGGGGAGAGGGAAGAGGGGGACCATCTATAAGGGGGAGGGAAGAGGGGGACCATCTATAAGGGGGGGAGAGGGAAGAGGGGGACCATCTATAAGGGGAGGGAAGAGGGGGGACCATCTATAAGGGGGTGGGGGACAGGGAAGAGGGGGACCATCTATAAGGGAGAAAGAGGGAAGAGGGGGACCATCTATAAGGGGGAAAGAGGGAAGAGGGGGCCCATCTATAAGCGGGGGGGGGGGGGGGAGGGGCCAGCTGACATCCTCTGTGCTGCTGGGACCTCCCCTATAAGACCAGCACCCTCCTCTCCTGACATCCTCTGTGCTGCTGTGACCTGTCCTATAAGACCAGCACCCTCCTCTTCTGACATCCTCTGTGCTGCTGTGACCTTCCCTATAAGATCAGCCCCCTCCTATCCTGACATCCTCTGTGCAGCTGTGTCCTCTCCTATAGTATCAGCACCATCCTCTCCTGACATCCTCTGTGCTGCTTGGACCTCTCCTATAAAATAAACCCCCTCCTCTCCTGACAACCTCTGTGCAGCTGTGACCTTTGGGGGGGGGGGGGCAACAGCAGGAAACCAGGTGGCAATATGTTTATTGGGGGCAGTGGAGGTGGGGTGGGCAATGCTTATTGGGGGTAGCAGCAAGGGACCAAATATAATGTTTATTTGGGCCAGCAGGGAGGGGAGGCAGGCAGTGTTTATTGGGGACAGCGTGGGGGGCGGGGGGAGAGGCAGAAGCGGATTATAATTTGGATGGTTTGGGCGGATTTGGGGGGGGGGGCAGGTTGGGTGGACAGCTTGGGGCCCAGGGTACATTTAATCTGCCTGCCGGGTTGTTGCGGGGTCCCTTGGGCTATTGTCACGGTGGTCCAGTGACCCACCCGGACTATTGGCACTGCCACCCACAGAAAGGGGAGATGACCCAAGGAAGCTGTGTGCTGTGTTGGTGCCGGTTGGGGAATCACAGAGTCTCTTTATCATAAATAGAATCTGGTTAACTCCAAAAATACTTGTATGCAGCAGGTCATACAGCTTTTGGCTATGTTCACACTATGTATATTTGAGGCTGTATAGCAACCAAAACCAGGAGTGGATTGAAAACACAGAAAGGATGTTATTTTAAAACAACGGCCGTTATATTGAAATAATGTCAGTTATTTACCGTTATATGACGGCCATCCTCTCAATTCCAACATTATGTGATCAGATCCTTTCTGTGTTTTCAATCCACTCCTGGTTTTGGTTGCTATGAGGACCTGACATGAGGACCAAATACAGCCTCAAATATACATAGTGTGAACCCAGCCTTACATTGATAGAACACTTTACCACTCTCCTTACTCTCGCTACAGATCTGGAAATATAGAGTCGTGCCGACTGAGTTCCATGCTGAGTGGTATATAGAAGAATCAGAAGAGGATGTCGTGAGAGTCCCAACCCAAGTCGTACTGCGCTCTGTCGGGATGTCGGAGGTAGAACCAGAGGAAGACTTGAGAAGAGAGAGAAAACTTGTGACATACAAATAAAAAAACGGGACAGATGCTGTCCGGGCGGGGGAGAGTCGGTTACAGGCATTTCACGGCCGTGTTCTGTGCAGAACATAGACTGTGTGAATGCGGCCTATGGCTCAAACAAGTGTGTGTGAACATAGCCTGACAGACAAAAGTCCAGCACCTCGTTCTGGTCTATTAGGATTCACAGCTTTATAACAGATCCGTAATGTAAGACCCCATTGTTACCAACAACTGCATCATGTGATGGTGATGGCGTCTGGTATCAGGGATTTACAATAAAGATGGGAATATAATTACATAGGAAGAAAGTGCTGGACTTTTGTCTATGGAATCCGACATATATTTACAGTCACATGGGTTAAAGGGGTAGTGCGGCGGTAAAAAATTATTCACAGAATAACACACATTACAAAGTTATACAACATTGTAATGTATGTTATGTCTGTGAATGGCCCCCTTCCCCCGTGTCCCCCCACCCCCACCCGTGTACCCGGAAGTGTGGTGCGCTATACATACCTGTCACGTGCCGACTTGTCTCCCATCTTCAGTCAGCGATGTCGTCTTCGGACGGCCGAGCCGAATCCCTCCGACCGTAATGAGTGCCGGCCGCCCTCTTCTGCGTCATCAGATGCTCAGCCGCGATTGGCTGAGCACAGTTTATTACAGATTATTCCAGTGGTGTAAACACCCAGCACACACTGTGCATACATACATATATATATATATATATACATACATACACATATATATATACATACATACACATGTAGCCGGCATTAAACAGATTGTGCTGACGCTACAGTTCAGGTATGGTCACATGTCAGCGCAATGTCTGGCAGTATACACTTTCTGTAGTGCTGTGCACTGCCGATACCCTGGGCTGGGTGCACTACAACCAACCCATGGCGTCCCTGTCACACAATGGAGCCTATACACTAGGACAACATCTCCTTCATACAAAAATGTGTTTTCATATTCTGCCATATTGCATATACAATATATATGTAAGACTATGTTCACACTACTTAAGAGACCGGCCGTTCCGTGACCCTGGTCCGGTCACGGAACGGCCGGTCTCTGGCCGGATGATCTCAGCTGGTACTTAAGTACCAGCCAGATGATCCTTTCAGCCGCAGAGCTCTGATGCATCAGCATGCACCCGCATCAGAGCTCCCCATAGCCCACAGTGAAGCAAGTGGCCGGAGCCGCTGTATGCACTGACAGGTCTTTCTGCGGCCGCTATTCACTGAATTCCGGCCGCAGAAAACTGACATTTCGGTTATTTGCGGCGCCGCATAGATCCCAGCTGGAGCGTATACGATGTGTGTACCCTCCGGCAGGGATCCCATTGAAAGTAAGGTTATGTTCCACCCCGCAAAACTACAGCCATAGTTTTACATAGTGTGAACATAGCTTAATACTGTATGTGCAATATGTCAGAATAAGAAGGCACAATTTTTGCATGAAGTAGATGAGGTCCTCTGGATTTTGTTTAACACATGCATATCATATATGAGCACATTCTGTACAAACATAAAATTATATACACATAGGCCTACTGCACATACATGCATACAATATATCATAAACATACTACAGAGGCATGTATACACTATATACTGTACACATATATATATTGTAGGGATATCCCTGGGGGATGGTGGGTTTGGACACAGTTCACAGCAGACTTGGACTTGTAAAATATCAGCTTTGTGTTTATTTGCAGCATAAACCGTCCATCAAACAAAACCCAGCAACACCGCGCTTTAAGAACAAAACAAACAAAAAGGTCTTGCCCGTCTGGGCGCTTCCTAACAGGTTACTTCACCTATCTGACACTAGACAAACAGTGTGTCTTTCACCTGGATACCGCAGGGTATATATATATATATATATATATATATATATATATATATATATATATGCTCCAGCAGCGTCTGTATTCCTTGCTCCCAGGAGACCCAGCATGCAGGCTGATCCCTCCTGGCTGAGAGCAAACACTGGATCCTCTGCAGGGCTTTTACCTTGTCAGGCTGATTAGGGTCAGAGACACCGGACCCCAAAACCTGACCTGGACCAGGGGGAAGGGAATGGCAAATCCCACTACCAAAACCTACCCGCCATTCCATGTAAGTCCAGGCCCGGGAATAATAAATAATAGCTCAGCAGCATAACACTGCTGAGCACAGATCCCTCCTGGACTCACCATCTCACGCTACGTATTACCTGGGTGAGATGTACATCCCCTCGAGCACTTCTCCCGTGACATGTCCACATATCCCCCCCTCTTTTTCAGACCGGAGGGCTGAGCGTTTCGTCCCCACAGGCAGTGTACCCTAGATAGGGCGTCAGCATTTGCCTGTAATTTCCCTGGCCGGTGTTCCACACTGAAATTGAAGTTTTGGAGGGACAGAAACCATCTAGTCACCCTCGCATTTCTCTCCTTGTTTATTTTCATCCATGTTAGGGGGGCATGGTCTGTCACTAACCTGAATCTCCTGCCTAGTAAGTAGTACCTCAGGGATTCTAGGGCCCACTTCACTGCCAGACACTCTCGCTCCACAATGGCGTAGTTTTTCTCGGCCGGGGATAGCTTCCTACTCAAGTACATCACCGGGAGCTCCTCGCCATTCACGACCTGTGAGAGGACGGCCCCTAACCCTGTATTAGAGGCGTCTGTCTGTACTAGAAACTCTCGCCTAAAGTCAGGGGTAACTAGCACAGGCTGTTGGCACAGGGCAGACTTAAGGCTTTGAAAAGCCTTCTCGGCCTCTGGAGTCCATGTCACCATTGCGGACTTCGCACCCTTTGTCAGGTCAGTTAGTGGGGCCGCAACTGTGGCAAAGTTTGGCACAAACCTTCGGTAATAGCCGGTAATACCCAGGAAAGCTCTGACCTGTTTCTTTGTGAGGGGTTGAGGCCAATTCTGTATTGCCTCAATTTTATTTAGTTGTGGTTTCACTAACCCCCTCCCAATGATGTAGCCCAAGTATTTGGCCTCCTCTAAGGCTAGTGCACACTTCTCTGCATTGATGGTTAACCCCGCATCACTTATGGCATCTAACACCGCCTGGACCTTACAGAGGTGACTTTCCCAATCCGGGCTAAAGATGACCACATCATCAAGGTAGGCAGCGGAGTAATCACGATGTGGTCGCAGAATCAAGTCCATCAACCTCTGAAAAGTGGCAGGGGCTCCATGTAACCCGAATGGCATCACTACGTATTGGAAGAGCCCATCAGGGGTGGAGAATGCGGTCTTCTCTCTAGCCTCAGGAGTGAGGGGGATCTGCCAGTAGTGAGATCGAGGGTGGTTATGTACCTGGCATTACCCATCCTTTCTATCAACTCATCCACCCTGGGCATGGGGTAAGCATCGAACTTGGAGATCTCATTTAACTTTCTGAAGTCATTACAGAACCTCCAAGTTCCATTGGGCTTTGGGATTAACACAATCGGGCTGGACCACTCGCTCTGGGACACCTCAATGACTCCTAGGTCAAGCATACGTTTTACCTCGGCTGACACCGCCTCCCTCCGTGCTTCTGGTATCCTATAGGGCTTAAGGTTTACTCGGCTTCTAGGCTCAGTTTCAATATGATGACGAATGAGATGCGTACGCCCTGGGAGGTCAGGAAACTTGTCTTTATTTTTCTGCAGGAACTCCTTAGCCTCCTGCTTCTGGGACACTGATAGGGTGTCACCAATCCTGACTGGAGGGATTGGTGGTGACCGATGACCAACAGGATTTGTCGCCACCAAGGATTCCCTGTCTTTCCAGGGCTTGATCAGGTTTATGTGATACACTTGGAAAGGCTTCCTTCTACCTGGTTGGTGTACCTTGTAGTTGACCTCACTGATCTTCTCTACAATTTCATAGGGACCCTGCCACTTTGCTAAGAATTTGCTTTCTACCGTGGGAACAAGAATGAGGACCCGGTCACCTGGGCTAAATGTCCTGATTCTCGCAGAACGATTGTAAATTCTGCTTTGGCCCTCTTGCGCCCTCTGGAGGTGTTCCCTTACTAGGGGCATTACAGTGGCTATACGGTCCTGCATTTGTGCTACATGCTCTATAACACTCTTGTATGGGGTGGACTCACTTTCCCATGTCTCTTTCGCTATATCCAACAAACCCCTAGGGTGACGACCATAGACCAACTCGAAGGGAGAGAACCCTGTGGACGCTTGGGGTACTTCCCTAATAGAAAACATCAGGTAAGGTAGTAAGTGATCCCAATCACCACCATACTTTTCCACCACTTTCTTTAACATATGTTTCAGGGTTTTATTAAACCTCTCCACTAACCCGTCTGTCTGGGGATGATATACAGAGGTACGTAGGTGGGAGATTCTAAACAGTTTGCATAGATCCTTCATTACCTTTGACATAAACGGGGTACCTTGGTCAGTCAAGATTTCTTTGGGGATCCCCACCCTAGAAAACATATAAAACAACTCACGGGCAATTGTTTTAGACGCAGTGTTTCTTAGGGGTACAGCCTCAGGATAGCGGGTCGCGTAGTCTAACACAACTAGAATGTACTGGTGTCCCCTAGCCGACTTTACAATGGGACCCACCAAGTCCATTGCAATGCGGTCAAAAGGTACCTCTATGATGGGGCGTGGGACCAAAGGACTGCGGAAATGTGACACTGGGGCGCTAAGCTGACATGTGGGGCACGACTCACAGTATGTTTTTATGTCAGCATAAATCGCAGGCCAATAAAACCTCTGGAGGACTCTCTCCTGCGTTTTATCTGTCCCCAAGTGGCCCCCAAGGACATGATTATGGGCCATGTCCAGTACCTGACGCCGGTACGACTTAGGCACCAGAAGCTGTTCCACAACCTCATCATTAATCTTAGTGACTCTATATAAGAGATCATTAGTCATAGAAAAATGTGGAAACTTTGTCTCAGCCTCTGGTTCCTGAGGTCCCATTCACAACAGCGACCTGCTCTCTCGCATTTCTGAGAGTGGGGTCCTGCAACTGCGCAGTACCAAAATTATCCCTAGACACCTCTAAGTCTGGAACATTCTGCGCAGTGGGAGGAGCCTCTTCCTCACCAGCCAGGACCTGCAAAGGAAAAGCATTTTCATCCTGTACATTTTTATCATTTACCGTGGGTAATGCAATAGGCTTAGGGGTCTCCTCACTCCTTTCAGGGGATTGTTGTTTTCCCCATAGAGCCCAGAACAATGGAAAATCACGCCCCAATATCACATTATGCATAAGGTTTTTAACCACACCCACTTCATACTGTACAGCGCCTAGTTCAGTCCCGACATTAGCCAGTACTATAGGGTAATGTATCGCCATGTATGCACACCACACTCATATGTCTTGCTGGCACCAAGTCCCCAGTCACCAGGCTGGCATGCACCAGGGTGACAAGGCTTCCTGAGTCCAGCAACGCCTTAACAGGGAAGTCATTGACCGTAATGTTGCAGACTTGCGGTTCAGTCTCTAGTGCAGGAACTGCAACAAAAGACGGTTCCGCAAATAGCGACTGACGCCGGCTAGCGTCACACTCCATGGGCTCAGTGGTAAGAGGGCAATGGGCAGACATATGTCCCGTCTCATGGCATCTCCAGCACTGGATAGGGCCTGGTCTCCTTGGCAGGGAGTCCTTTTTAGGGCCACTTAGCCACCGGGGACCATCACCAGTCTTTTTCCCCTGAGTTACCTCCTGAGCGCTCTTCCCTCTATCAGCACCCCTCCACACTCCCCCAATAGATGGAAGTCTCTTACCAGATGATGGCACAGATCTGGCACTCCGGGGAGGTGACGGTGCTGCAGGAACATCACGGAGGTAGTCCTCAGTCGCCTGAAACCTCTCCACAAGGTTGACAAGTTCGTCGGCACTCTTAGGGTCACCTTGTCCCACCAAGCGTTGCAGATCAGCAGGGAGTGCTCGGAGGTAGCGATCCATCACGACCCTCTCTAGGATCTGGGCAGGAGTAGAGGTGTCTGGCTCCAACCACTTTCTTGCCAAATGGATCAGGTCGTACATCTGGGACCTCGCTGACTTGTCCAGACTGTAGCTCCAGTTGCGGACCCTCCGGGCACGGACAGCAGCAGTAACTCCTAGTCGGGCGAGTATCTCTGCTCTTAGCCGAGGATAGTCCTTGACCTCTTGCTCACTGAGGTCATAATAAGCCTTTTGAGGTTCGCCTGTTAAATAGGGAGCAATGACCTCTGCCCACTCAGTGGAGGGTAACTTCTCTCGCTCAGCCACACGCTCAAAGACAGTTAAGTAGGCCTCAACATCGTCATCAGCCGCCATCTTGTGCAGCGCTCGCTGCACGGCTCTTCTCACAGACAAAGTCTCTGGAGCAGCTACGGCCGCCAGCTGGGGATTAGCACCTGCAGGCGCCTCTTGCTTCGCTATCAGGTGCTCAATAAGTCTCTGTTGTTGAGCCATCGCTTGCTGGTGTGCGGCCAATGCCTGTTCATGGCGCAGGTTAGCGTCTGTCAGAGCCTGTTGTTGCTGTTGCAGACTCACTTGCATTAACTGCTTCATCATCTCCTCCATGTTGCTTGTCTGTGTTTGGAGTGAAGCCGCAGCCGTCACCCAGGACATAAGCCGCTGTAGCCAAGTTGATGCACACCGTTGCCCCTAGCAACCGATTTGCCCGCTCCGCAGCACCAATTGTAGGGATCTTCCCGGGGGATGGTGGGTTTGGACACAGTTCACAGCAGACTTGGACTTGTAAAATAACAGCTTGGCGTTTATTTGCAGCATAAACCGTCCATCAAACAAAACCCAGCAACACCGCGCTTTAAGAATAAAACAAACAAAAAGGTCTTGCCCGTCTGGGCGCTTCCTAACAGGTTTCTTCACCTATCTGACACTAGACAAACAGTGCGTCTTTCACCTGGATACCGCAGGGTATATATATATATGCTCTAGCAGCGTCTGTATCCCCAGCTCCCAGGAGAACCAGCATGCAGGCTGATCCCTCCTGGCTGAGAGCAAACACTGGATCCTCTGCAGGGCTTTTACCTTGTCAGGCTGATTAGGGTCAGAGACACCGGACCCCAAAACCTGACCTGGATCGGGGGGAGGGAATGGCAAATCCCACTACCAACCTACCCGCCATTCCATGTAAGTCCAGGCCCGGGAATAATAAATAATAGCTCAGCAGCATAACACTGCTGAGCACAGATCCCTCCTGGACTCACCATCTCACGCTACGTATTAACCTGGGTGAGATGTACACCCCCTCGAGCACTTCTCCCGTGACATGTCCACAATATATACACACACACATATACTGCACATACATGCATACAATATATCATAAACATACTACAGAGGCATGTATACACTATATACTGTACACACACATATATATATATATATTTATATATATATATATATACACACACATATACTTGATACGCCTGGAGTAGTGGATCCACTGGACCGTCACCAGCGATGGCACTAACCTCACCAGGGGGCGGAGTCTAAGGGGCCGCTGGTTTTCACCAGAGCCCGCCGCAAGGCGGGATGGACTTGCTGCGGCAGGCGACCCCCAGGTCGCTACCCCTGGCTCGGTGCTGGTGACGGCAGGCGAGGCGTAGCAGGAGCCGTAGGCAGGAGATGATACTGGCAATGGTCTGTAGGTGAGACCGCACGTGACAGGCAGAACACAGGAACTGAAGTATAACGGGGAAGCAGGAACCAGGAACAAGGAGTGGGGACCAGGTAGCGGACAGGGATCAGGAACAAGGACTAGGGACCAGGTAGCGGATAGGTATCAGGAACAACAGGGAGCTGGGCCAAACGCTATGGGAAGCATGTAGAGGCTCCAACCCAAGGGACAGGGCATGCTGGGATTTATAGGGGAGTGATTGGTGCAACTAACCAATTAAGGGCGGACTGGCCCTTTAAATCTGAGACAGCCGGCGCGCGCGCGCCCTAGGAGGCGGGGACGCGCGCGCCGGCCGGCACAGCGACAGACAGGAACGTGGAGAGGTGAGGCGCCCCCCGGGGCCGAAGTAACAGCAGCACCGGGTCCCTGACTATGGACACCGGCTGCTGCATGGGGCAGGAGGCGGTCGCGGCGGCGGCCCGGAACGCGGGACGCCGCCGCGGCCGTGACAATACTGTACATACATATATACACACACACACATACTGTACATACATATATACACACACATATACTGTACATACATATATATACACACACACACTATACATATATTCATACATCATAAGCATACTACAGAGGAATGTATACACTATATACTGTACACACACACACACACATATATATATATATATATATATATATATATAAATAATGAAGTATATGTATATATAGGTTTTCTTCTATATTTCAACGAAAATGTGTTTTATTAATTAAATATTAATTAGTACAGGAAGCTCCATAACCTGTTAATTCATATTCCCGGTAATAGAGCTTTCTGTACTAATCATCACTTTACTTTAATTAAAACATCAAATGTTTCTTCTAATTATGTTATGACAATAGCATTATTAGAAGAAACATTTAGAATTATATGTGCGCTCAGCTGATTGGCTGATCGGCTGAGCGCACATATAATGAGCCGGTCCGCAGCACAGTGACTTCATTGTGCTGCGGACCAGCGAAGAGGACACATCGGGGTGAGTATAGAGCTCTCCCCACCCCCTCCCCAGCACTGCACCCCTCCCAGCAAGGAAGGGGGGGTCACTTAACCCCTTCCTTGCTGGGATGGGTGCAGTCTGACATCAGTCTGGCCCCCAAGGGGTTAAGGGGGATGCAATACATCCTCCCTTAACCCCTTGGGGGCCAGACTGTAAGCAGCGATCTGTAAAGATGCTGCATACTGTAAGGAGCACAACACCGCTCACAATGATGGGTGTTGTGCTCCTGTTTGTGTGTTTCTCCCTTTTTGTTTTTCAGATATCGGTATCCTGGGGATTACGTCGGATTCCGTGGACTACGTCGATGACCAGCGGTTGTTTGGATTTTTTTTTAATAAAATGGTCAATGAGGGGTGTGGGGGTGTTTTTATTTGAATAAAAAAATGTTTAACTTGTGTCTTGTCTTTATTTCTTTACTTTATAGACTTAGTAGTGGAAGCCGTCTAATAGACGGAATCCATTACTAAGTCGGGGCCTAGTGTTAGCTGGTATAAAATGGCTAACACTAACCCCCTATTATTACCCCAGTACCCAATGCCACCAGGGGTACTGGGAAGAGCCGGGTGCCAGTGGTCTCCTGGACCGGGCGGCAGCAGGCTGGTAAGATTTAGGCTGGGGAGGGCCTAAACCAATGGCTCTTCCCACCCTGGTGTTACCAGGCTGCTGTCGTTTGGTTTTTAACCCGGCTGGTTATAAAAATAGGGGGGACCCTATGCGTTTTTTTTTTAAATAAATAAATAATTAAAAAAAACCGCATAGGGTCCCCCCTATTTTTATAACCAGCCGGGTTAAAAACCAAACGACAGCAGCCTGGTAACACCAGGGTGGGAAGAGCCATTGGTTTAGGCCCTCCCCAGCCTAAATCTTACCAGCCTGCTGCCGCCCGGTCCAGGAGCGCCAATTTTGATGCTCCGGGACCACTGGCACCCGGCTCTACCCAGTACCCCTGGTGGCATTGGGTACTGGGGTAATAATAGGGGGTTAGTGTTAGCCATTTTATACCGGCTAACACTAGGCCCCAACTTAGTAGTGGAAGCCGTCTAATAGACGGCTTCCACTACTAAGTCTATAAAGTAAAGAAATAAAGACAAGACACAAGTGAAATTTTTTTTTATTCAAATAAAAACACCCCCACACCCCTCATTGACCATTTTATTAAAAAAAAAAAAAAATCCAAACAACCGCTGGTCATCGACGTAGTCCACGGAATCCGACGTAATCCCCAGGATACCGATATCTGAAAAACAAAAAGGGAGAAACACACAAAAACACACAAACAGGAGCACAACACCCATCATTGTGAGCGGTGTTGTGCTCCTTACAGTATGCAGCATCTTTACAGATCGCTGCTTACAGTCTGGCCCCCAAGGGGTTAAGGGAGGATGTATTGTATCCCCCTTAACCCCTTGGGGGCCAGACTGATGTCAGACTGCACCCATCCCAGCAAGGAAGGGGTTAACTGACCCCCCCTTCCTTGCTGGGAGGGGTGCAGTGCCGGGGAGGGGGTGGGGAGAGCTCTATACTCACCCCGATGTGTCCTCTTCGCTGGTCCGCAGCACAATGAAGTCACTGTACTGCGGACCGGCTAATTATATGTGCGCTGAGCCGAACAGCCAATCAGCTGAGCGCACATATAATTCTAAATGTTTCTTCTAATAATGCGATTGTCATAACATAATTAGAAGAAACATTTGATGTTTTCATTAAAGTAAAGTGATGATTAGTACAGAAAGCTCTATTACCGGCAATATGAATTAACGGCTTATGGAGCTTCCTGTACTAATTAATATTTAATGAATAAAACACATTTTCGTTGTAATAAAATCAGTTTCGTTGTTCAATAATTTAATTCTAACGAATCCATTATTGTGCAATTCAATATACTGTCAAAAAATAAATATATATAAATATACATTTATTTATATATCTATTTATTTTAACAGTATATTTAATTGCAAAATGATGGATTCGTTAGAATTAAATTATTGAACAACGAAAGGGACTTTATTACAACGAAAATGTGTTTTATTAATTTAATATATTAACTATTAGAAGCATCGGCATCATTGCCGGCTATTTTTGAAGTACTCCGTACGGACCGCCTGTCAATCCACGGCCGCATTTCCAGCCGCAAACAATGGTCTTGTTCATTTTTTACGGGTCCGTTTACGATAGGGCCGTAGATTCATACATAGTGTGCACTGTGCAGCCGTATATCCTATACTTTCCAGCGTACGCATGAACCACCAAAAATACCGCCGCACAATTACAGCCGCAAATACAGCCGCACAGTTACATAGTCTGACCTTAGCCTTATACTGTACATACATATATCATGTATATACACATAAATACTGTGCGTACATCACATACAAACCCACACACACTTTACATACATATATACATACATCATAAACATACTAGAGGCATGCATACACTATATACCGTACACACACATATACATACTAGAGGCATGCATACACTATATACTGTACACACATATACATACTAGAGGCATGCATACACTATATACTGTACACACATATACACACTAGAGGCAGGTCCTGGCAGGCAGGGCCACCATCAGGAATTTCGGGGCCCCATACAACCAAAGTGTCTGGGCCCCCCACATTAATAAAAAAAAAATAGTGTGTTGGCCCCACGCCTTGCTGGGAGGTATAATTTGATTCCGATCAATTCTAGAGAACTGGCTCATATTCCCCATTTTCCCCAGTGGCTTAAAATGTAACCTCTGTTATACAGTTATACAATTGTAGAAACTAAATGTGAACAAGGTGCAATGTAAATGTCCCCATACAGACACTTACTTGTATAGCTGCCTCTTGTGCTCTGTATGCAGTGCATTATATCCACCCCTGCAACGTACAATTTATAGCGTGTCTACAAGCCCAGCGGGGCTCATTATGATGGAGACTAAAACTTACACAAGAGTGGGGTAGGGGTTCCCCTGTATTCAGAATGCTGTTGAGTACTAGGCAATGCCCCGTTTGGGGTTATTGAATTTCGAGGGTCTGGGGGGCTGTTTGATTTGTATATGTTCACCAATAATAATGCCCCCAGAGGTGCCCCCATACACTAATAATGCCCCCAGAGGTGCCCCCATACACTAATAATGCCCCCAGAGGTGCCTCCATACACTAATAATGCCCCCAGAGGTGCCCCCATACACTAATAATGCCCCCAGAGGTGCCTCCATACACTAATAATGCCCCCAGAGGTGCCCCCATATACTAATAATGCCCCCAGAGGTGCCCCCATATACTAATAATGCCCCCAGAGGTGCCCCCATACACTAATAATGCCCCCAGAGGTGCCCCCATACACTAATAATGCCCCCAGAGGTGCCCCCATACACTAATAATGCCCCCAGAGGTGCCCCCATACACTAATAATGCCCCCAGAGGTGCCCCCATATACTAATAATGCCCCCAGAGGTGCCCCCATATACTAATAATGCCCCCAGAGGTGCCCCCATATACTAATAATGCCCCCAGAGGTGCCCCCATATACTAATAATGCCCCCAGAGGTGCCCCCATACACTAATAATGCCCCCAGAGGTGCCTCCATACACTAATAATGCCCCCAGAGGTGCCCCCATATACTAATAATGCCCCCAGAGGTGCCCCCATATACTAATAATGCCCCCAGAGGTGCCCCCCATGAACTAATAATGCCCCCAGAGGTGCCCCCCATGAACTAATAATGCCCCCAGAGGTGCCCCCATATACTAATAATGCCCCCAGAGGTGCCCCCCAAGAACTAATAATGCCCCCAGTGGTGCCCCCATGAGCTAATAATGCCCCTAGAGGTGCCCCCATATACTAATAATGCCCCCAGAGGTGCCCCCATATACTAATAATGCCCCCAGAGGTGCCCCCATATACTAATAATGCCCCCAGAGGTGCCCCCATATACTAATAATGCCCCCAGAGGTGCTCCCATATACTAATAATGCTCCCAGAGGTGCCCCCATATACTAATAATGCCCCCATATACTAATAATGCCCCCAGAGGTGCCCCCATACACTAATAATGCCCCCAGAGGTGCCCCCCTCGAACTAATAATGCCCCCAGAGGTGCCCCCATGAACTAATAATGCCCCCAGAGGTGCCCCCATACACTAATAATGCCCCCAGAGGTGCCCCCATACACTAATAATGCCCCCAGAGGTGCCCCCATACACTAATAATGCCCCCAGAGGTGCCCCCATATACTAATAATGCCCCCAGAGGTGCCCCCATATACTAATAATGCCCCCAGAGGTGCCCCCATATACTAATAATGCCCCCAGAGGTGCCCCCATTCACTAATAATGCCCCCAGTGGTGCCCCCATGAGATAATAATGCCTCCAGAGGTGCCCCCATGAGCTAATAATGCCCCTAGAGGTGCCCCCATATACTAATAATGCCCCCAGAGGTGCCCCCATATACTAATAATGCCCCCAGAGGTGCCCCCATATACTAATAATGCCCCCAGAGGTGCCCCCATATACTAATAATGCCCCCAGAGGTGCCCCCATATACTAATAATGCCCCCGGAGGTGCCCCCATATACTAATAATGCCCCCAGAGGTGCCCCCATATACTAATAATGCCCCCAGAGGTGCCCCCATATACTAATAATGCCCCCATATACTAATAATGCCCCCATATACTAATAATGCCCCCAGAGGTGCCCCCATACACTAATAATGCCCCCAGAGGTGCCCCCCTCGAACTAATAATGCCCCCAGAGGTGCCCCCATATACTAATAATGCCCCCAGAGGTGCCTCCATACACTAATAATGCCCCCAGAGGTGCCCCCATACACTAATAATGCCCCCAGAGGTGCCCCCATACACTAATAATGCCCCCAGAGGTGCCCCCATACACTAATAATGCCCCCAGAGGTGCCCCCCTCGAACTAATAATGCCCCCAGAGGTGCCCCTAAAAAAACAAACATCCTACTCACCTAATCCGCGCTGTGCAGGCAGCAGCTCTTCCTCCTCCTCTTCGGGCTCCATCTTGCGAGCCGCAGGGACGGGACTTCCGGCAGGCGTGATGACGTCACATGATCACGCCTGCCGGAGAGGTCACGGCCCGGCCTCCCATAGGCTTCTGGTATGAAGTGCCGGCAGCCAGGCCTGTATGTAGAGTTCATGCTGCCCTAGGCACTTTGCACGCTGAGGCGCCCCCCCCCCCATTACGGTACATGCATGGTATATACCCTGGCACTTGGGTGTCGCTCTGCTTGATGCCCGCTGTTCTCATCAGATGTGATGGAGGAAGAAGGAGGCCGGGGACGTCTTAGTTTGGGGGCCGCTTCTGTCCAGTGTCGGACTGGGGCACCTGGGGCCACCAATATAGAACCAGTGAGATACGACATGCTGACCCGCTCCTTTCCTGAATTCATCTGTATCTGTGACAAATCCCTACATTTATACAGCTCTCAGGGTATGCTGGGAGTTGTAGTCTCTGAGAGGACAACCCTGTAATAAATCACTGTGTGCAGAGGCTCCTGGTGGCTGCAATCTGTGGGTGACATCAGCCCTGAAGGTCCAGCAATACATCTGTCTACACTGTACTACAACTCCCAGCAGACTGTCAGTACATGCTGGGAGTTGTAGTGCCTGCAGCTGTTATAGTTGGGTCCTAGGTGCATTATACACTGGAGGCTTTGTGGTATATAAGAATACAAAGATCTGTGGGGGCTCAGTGCTGGGAGGTGACCCCAGAACATCACTAATAGGGGATAGAACAAAAACATCTCCCCCTATCCCCTATTAGTGATGTTCTGGGGTCACCTCCCAGCACTGAGCCCCCACAGATCTATGTATTCTTATATACCACTAAGCATCCAGTGTATAATGCACCTAGGACCCAACTATAACAGCTGCAGGCACTACAACTCCCAGCATGTACTGACAGTCTGCAGCCCTCAGGATATGCTGGGAGTTGTAGTGTCTGCAGCTGTTGTAGTTGGGTCCTAGTTTAAAAGTTTTTGCTAGTGTACTGTAGTGACCGCGGGGCTGTGTCAGTACACTACCGCAAACAATACACTGACCCATTTAGACCCCAATGGTACACAGGCTCTGCACACTATAGAAGTGATTACAGTGCAGTTACTAATGACTCACAGGTGACGTCTTCTCCGATTGCCGTCGCTTCTTGCTTTCTTCTCCATCTGGCGCAGCAATCAAGAAGACTTCTCCGACCACAACTAGTCTGCAAGCAGGCAGCTGGGGGTGACTGGGGAAGGGAGGCAGCTGGGTGTGCCAGGGGAAGCCGCTGGGGTGAAGGGGAGAAGCTGGGGTGACAGGGGGAAGGAGAGCAGCTGGGGTGACGGGGAGCAGCTAGGGGTGGCAGGGGGAGAATCTGGGGAGGCAGAGGGAGCAGCTGGGGGCAGGGGGAGTAGATGGGGGCAGGAGGAGGAGCAGATGGGGGGCAGGGGGAGCAGCTGGGGTGAGAGGGGCAGGGGGAGCAGCTGGGGGGGCAGAGGGAGCAATGTGGGGCAGAGGGATCAGCTCGGGGGCAGCAGCTGGGGTGGCAGGGGGAGTAGATGGGGGGCAGGAGGAGTAGATGGGGTGGCAGGCAGGGGGAGCAGATAGGTGGCAGCTAGGGTGGCAGGGAGAAGATTGGGCAGCTGGAGTGGCAGGGGGAGAAGATGGGGGACAGGCGGAGGAGCAGATGGGGCAGGGGGAGAAGATGGGGGGCAGGAGGAGCAGCTGGGGGGCAGGGAGAGCAGCTGGAGGTGCTGGTGGAGAGGCTAGGGGGTGCAGGAGGAGAGGCTGGGGGGTGCTGACAGAGAGGCTGGGGGGTGCTGACGGAAAGGCTGGGGGAAAGGCTGGGGGTGCAGGAGGGTAGGCTAGGGGGAGAGGTTGTGGGGTGCAGGAGGAGAGGCTTTGGGGTGCAGGAGGAGAGGCTGTGGGGTGCAGGAGGAGAGGCTGTGGGGTGCAGGAGGAGAGGCTGGGGGGTGCAGGAGAAGAGGCTGTGGGAGAGGCTGTGGGGTGCAGGAGGAGAGGCTGAGGGGTGCAGGAGAAGAGGCTGGGTGAGGCTGTGGGGTGCAGGAGGAGAGGCTGGGGGGTGCAGGAGAAGAGGCTGGGGGAGAGGCTGTGGGGTGCAGGAGGAGAGGCTGGGGGTGCAGGAGGAGAGGCTGGGGGGTGCAGGAGGAGAGGCTGGGGGGTGCAGGAGGAGAGGCTGGGGGAGAGGCTGGGGGGTGCAGGAGGAGAGGCTGGGGGTTGCAGGAGGAGAGGCTGGGGGGTGCAGGAGGAGAGGCTGGGGGGTGCAGGAGGAGAGGCTGGAGGGGGGGTACAAGAGGAGAGGCTGGAGGGGGGGTACAAGAGGAGAGGCTGGAGGGGGGGTACAAGAGGAGAGGCTGGAGGGGGGGTACAGGAGGAGAGGCTGGAGGGGGGGTACAGGAGGAGAGGCTGGAGGGGGGGTACAGGAGGAGAGGCTGGAGGGGGGGTACAAGAGGAGAGGCTGGAGGGGGGGTACAGGAGGAGAGGCTGGAGGGGGGGTACAGGAGGAGAGGCTGGAAGGGGGTACAGGAGGAGAGACTGGAAGGGGGTACAGGAGGAGAGACTGGAAGGGGGTGCAGGAGGAGAGGCTGGAGGGGGGGTACAAGAGGAGAGGCTGGAGGGGGGGTACAAGAGGAGAGGCTGGAGGGGGGGTACAAGAGGAGAGGCTGGAGGGGGGGTACAGGAGGAGAGGCTGGAAGGGGGGGTACAGGAGGAGAGGCTGGAGGGGGGGTACAGGAGGAGAGGCTGGAGGGGGGGTACAGGAGGAGAGGCTGGAGGGGGGGTACAGGAGGAGAGGCTGGAAGGGGGGGTACAGGAGGAGAGGCTGGAGGGGGGGTACAGGCAGGGCCGCCGATAGGGCAGTACAACCGGTACTGCCGTATGGGGCCCGGACCCTTAAGAGACATGGGGGGGGCCCGGGGGGCCCGGCGGGCCCGCCGGCCGCCGCCTCCCGCCCGACCGCTACCGCCGCCTCCCGCCCGACCGCTACCCCCCCACCCCGACCGCTACGCTAGGGGGGCCCGCACGGCCCCCCTTGCCACCTGGGGGGGGGGGGGGGGTTGTGCCGCTTCGGTCCGGTGAGCTTCCGGCACACGCTGCCTCTATCACTGGCCGGAAGCTCTTAGCTGCAGCCCTGCGGTCCTTCTCTCCTGCTCAGCAGCGGCGCACGTGACGTCATCGCGCCCAGCAGGAGAGAAGTTCCTGGACCGCGGGGCTGCAGCTGTGAGCTTCCGGCCAGTGATAGAGGCAGCGTGTGCCGGAAGCTCACCGGACCAACGCAGCATGGGAAGGGGGGACCTGCCTCACCTGCCTCTGCTCCCTCTGCTCCCCTGGCTCCCCCGGCCGCTCCCTCTTCCCCCAGCCTCTCTTCCTGTACCCCCCCCCCTCCAGCCTCTCTTCCTGTACCCCCCCTCCAGCCTCTCTTCCTGTACCCCCCCCTCCAGCCTCTCCTCCTGTACCCCCTTCCAGCCTCTCCTCCTGTACCCCCCCTCCTGTACCCCCCCTCCAGCCTCTCCTCCTGCACCCCCTTCCAGTCTCTCCTCCTGTACCCCCTTCCAGCCTCTCCTCCTGTACCCCCCCTCCAGCCTCTCCTCCTGTACCCCCCCTCCAGCCTCTCCTCCTGTACCCCCCCTCCAGCCTCTCCTCTTGTTACCCCCCTCCAGCCTCTCCTCTTGTACCCCCCCTCCAGCCTCTCCTCTTGTACCCCCCCTCCAGCCTCTCCTCTTGTACCCCCCCTCCAGCCTCTCCTCTTGTACCCCCCCTCCAGCCTCTCCTCTTGTACCCCCCCTCCAGCCTCTCCTTCTGCACCCCCCAGCCTCTCCTCCTGCACCCCCCAGCCTCTCCTCCTGCAACCCCCAGCCTCTCCTCCTGCACCCCCCAGCCTCTCCCCCAGCCTCTCCTCCTGCACCCCCCAGCCTCTCCTCCTGCACCCCCCAGCCTCTCCTCCTGCACCCCCAGCCTCTCCTCCTGCACCCCACAGCCTCTCCCCCAGCCTCTTCTCCTGCACCCCCCAGCCTCTCCTCCTGCACCCCACAGCCTCACCCAGCCTCTTCTCCTGCACCCCTCAGCCTCTCCTCCTGCACCCCACAGCCTCGCCCACAGCCTCTTCTCCTGCACCCCCCAGCCTCTCCTCCTGCACCCCACAGCCTCTCCTCCTGCACCCCACAGCCTCTCCTCCTGCACCCCAAAGCCTCTCCTCCTGCACCCCACAACCTCTCCCCCTAGCCTACCCTCCTGCACCCCCAGCCTCTCCCCCAGCCTTTCCGTCAGCACCCCCCAGCCTCTCTGTCAGCACCCCCCAGCCTCTCCTCCTGCACCCCCTAGCCTCTCCACCAGCACCTCCAGCTGCTCTCCCTGCCCCCCAGCTGCTCCTCCTGCCCCCCATCTTCTCCCCCTGCCCCATCTGCTCCTCCGCCTGTCCCCCATCTTCTCCCCCTGCCACTCCAGCTGCCCAATCTTCTCCCTGCCACCCTAGCTGCCACCTATCTGCTCCCCCTGCCTGCCACCCCATCTACTCCCCCTGCCACCCCAGCTGCTGCCCCCGAGCTGATCCCTCTGCCCCACATTGCTCCCTCTGCCCCCCCAGCTGCTCCCCCTGCCCCTCTCACCCCAGCTGCTCCCCCTGCCCCCATCTACTACCCCTGCCCCTCTCACCCCAGCTGCTCCCCCTGCCCCCCATCTGCTCCTCCTCCTGCCCCCATCTACTCCCCCTGCCCCCAGCTGCTCCCTCTGCCTCCCCAGATTCTCCCCCTGCCACCCCTAGCTGCTCCCCGTCACCCCAGCTGCTCTCCTTCCCCCTGTCACCCCAGCTTCTCCCCGTCACCCCAGCGGCTTCCCCTGGCACACCCAGCTGCCTCCCTTCCCCAGTCACCCCCAGCTGCCTGCTTGCAGACTAGTTGTGGTCGGAGAAGTCTTCTTGATTGCTGCGCCAGATGGAGAAGAAAGCAAGAAGCGACGGCAATCGGAGAAGACGTCACCGGTGAGTCATTAGTAACTGCACTGTAATCACTTCTATAGTGTGCAGAGCCTGTGTACCATTGGGGTCTAAATGGGTCAGTGTATTGTTTGCGGTAGTGTACTGACACAGCCCCGCGGTCACTACAGTACACTAGCGCAAACTTTTAAACTAGGACCCAACTACAACAGCCGCAGGCACTACAACTCCCAGCATATGCTGAGGGCTGCAGACTGTCAGTAAATGCTGGGAGTTGTAGTGCCTGCAGCTGCTGTAGTTGGGTCCTAGGTGCATTATACACTGGATGCTTAGTGGTATATAAGAATACATAGATCTGTGGGGGCTCAGTGCAGGGAGGTGACCCCAGAACATCACTAATAGGGGATAGGGGGAGATGTTTTTGTTCTATCCCCTATTAGTGATGTTCTGGGGTCACTTCCCTACGCTGTGCCCCCACAGATCTATGTATTCTGATCTCCCACAAAGTATCCAGTGTATAATGCACCTAGGACCCAACTACAACAGCTGCAGGCACTACAACTCCCAGCATGTACTGACAGTCTGCAGCCCTCAGGATATGCTGGGAGTTGTAGTACAGCGTAGACAGATGTATTGTTGGACCTTCAGGGCTGATGGTTGTCACCCACAGATTGCAGCCACCAGGAGCCTCTGCACACAGTGATTTATTACAGGGTTGTCCTCTCAGAGACTACAACTCCCAGCATACCCTGAGAGCTGTATAAATGTAGGGATTTGTCACAGATACAGATGAATTCAGGAAAGGAGCGGGTCAGCATGTCGTATCTCACTGGTTCTATATTGGTGGCCCCAGGTGCCCCAGTCCGACACTGGACAGAAGCGGCCCCCAAACTAAGACGTCCCCGGCCTCCTTCTTCCTCCATCACATCTGATGAGAACAGCGGGCATCAAGCAGAGCGACACCCAAGTGCCAGGGTATATACCATGCATGTACAGTAATGGGGGGGGGGCGCCTCAGCGTGCAAAGTGCCTAGGGCAGCATGAACTCTACATACAGGCCTGGCTGCCGGCACTTCATACCAGCAGCCTATGGGAGGCCGGGCCGTGACCTCTCCGGCAGGCGTGATCATGTGACGTCATCACGCCTGCCGGAAGTCCCGTCCCTGCGGCTCGCAAGATGGAGCCCGAAGAGGAGGAGGAAGAGCTGCTGCCTGCACAGCGCGGATTAGGTGAGTAGGATGTTTGTTTTTTTAGGGGCACCTCTGGGGGCATTATTAGTATATGGGGGCACCTCTGGGGGCATTATTAGTATATGGGGGCACCTCTGAGGGCATTATTAGTATATGGGGGCATTATTAGTATATGGGGGCATTATTAGTGTATGGGGGCACCTCTGGGGGCATTATTAGTGTATGGAGGCACCTCTGGGGGCATTATTAGTATATGGGGGGCACCTCTGGGGGCATTATTAGTGTATGGGGGCACCTCTGGGGGCATTATTAGTGTATGGGGGCACCTCTGGGGGCATTATTAGTTCGAGGGGGCATTATTAGTATATGGGGGCATTATTAGTATATGGGGGCACCTCTGGGGGCATTATTAGTATATGGGGGCACCTCTGGGGGCATTATTAGTATATGGGGGCACCTCTGGGGGCATTATTAGTCTATGGGGGCACCTCTGGGGGCATTATTAGTATATGGGGGCACCTCTAGGGGCATTATTAGCTCATGGGGGCACCTCTGGAGGCATTATTATCTCATGGGGGCACCACTGGGGGCATTATTAGTGAATGGGGGCACCTCTGGGGGCATTATTAGTATATGGGGGCACCTCTGGGGGCATTATTAGTATATGGGGGCACCTCTGGGGGCATTATTAGTATATGGGGGCACCTCTGGGGGCATTATTAGTGTATGGGGGCACCTCTGGGGGCATTATTAGTTCATGGGGGCACCTCTGGGGGCATTATTAGTTCGAGGGGGGCACCTCTGGGGGCATTATTAGTGTATGGGGGCACCTCTGGGGGCATTATTAGTATATGGGGGCATTATTAGTATATGGGGGCACCTCTGGGAGCATTATTAGTATATGGGAGCACCTCTGGGGGCATTATTAGTATATGGGGGCACCTCCGGGGGCATTATTAGTATATGGGGGCACCTCTGGGGGCATTATTAGTATATGGGGGCACCTCTGGGGGCATTATTAGTGTATGGGGGCACCTCTGGGGGCATTATTAGTGTATGGGGGCACCTCTGGGGGCATTATTAGTGTATGGGGGCACCTCTGGGGGCATTATTAGTTCATGGGGGCACCTCTGGGGGCATTATTATTATATGGGGGCACCTCTGGGGGCATTATTAGTTCATGGGGGGCACCTCTGGGGGCATTATTAGTTCATGGGGGGCACCTCTGGGGGCATTATTAGTATATGGGGGCACCTCTGGGGGCATTATTAGTATATGGGGGCACCTCTGGGGGCATTATTAGTGTATGGAGGCACCTCTGGGGGCATTATTAGTGTATGGGGGCACCTCTGGGGGCATTATTAGTATATGGGGGCACCTCTGGGGGCATTATTAGTATATGGGGGCACCTCTGGGGGCATTATTAGTATATGGGGGCACCTCTGGGGGCATTATTAGTGTATGGAGGCACCTCTGGGGGCATTATTAGTGTATGGGGGCACCTCTGGGGGCATTATTAGTGTATGGGGGCACCTCTGGGGGCATTATTAGTGTATGGGGGCACCTCTGGGGGCATTATTAGTGTATGGAGGCACCTCTGGGGGCATTATTAGTGTATGGAGGCACCTCTGGGGGCATTATTAGTGTATGGGGGCACCTCTGGGGGCATTATTATTGGTGAACATATACAAATCAAACAGCCCCCCAGACCCTCGAAATTCAATAACCCCAAACGGGGCATTGCCTAGTACTCAACAGCATTCTGAATACAGGGGAACCCCTACCCCACTCTTGTGTAAGTTTTAGTCTCCATCATAATGAGCCCCGCTGGGCTTGTAGACACGCTATAAATTGTACGTTGCAGGGGTGAGTATAATGCACTGCATACAGAGCACAAGAGGCAGCTATACAAGTAAGTGTCTGTATGGGGACATTTACATTGCACCTTGTTCACATTTAGTTTCTACAATTCTATAACTGTATAACAGAGGTTACATTTTAAGCCACTGGGGAAAATGGGGAATATGAGCCAGTTCTCTAGAATTGATCGGAATCAAATTATACCTCCCAGCAAGGCGTGGGGCCAACACACTATTTTTTTTTTATTAATGTGGGGGGCCCAGACACTTTGGTTGTATGGGGCCCCGAAATTCCTGATGGTGGCCCTGGGTACAGGAGGGGGGGTACAGGAAGAGAGGCTGGAGGGGGGGTACAGGAAGAGAGGCTGGAGGGGGGGGGGGTACAGGAAGAGAGGCTGGGGGAAGAGGGAGCGGCCGGGGGAGCCAGGGGAGCAGAGGGAGCAGAGGCAGGTGAGGCAGGTCCCCCCTTCCCATGCTGCGTTGGTCCGGTGAGCTTCCGGCACACGCTGCCTCTATCACTGGCCGGAAGCTCACAGCTGCAGCCCCGCGGTCCAGGAACTTCTCTCCTGCTCGGCGCGATGACGTCACGTGCGCCGCTGCCGAGCAGGAGAGAAGGACCGCAGGGCTGCAGCTGTGAGCTTCCGGCCAGTGATAGAGGCAGCGTGTGCCGGAAGCTCACCGGACCGAAGCGGCACAACCCCCCCCCCCCCCAGGTGGCAAGGGGGGCCGTGCGGGCCCCCCTAGCGTAGCGGTCGGGGTGGGGGGGTAGCGGTCGGGCGGGAGGCGGCGGTAGCGGTCGGGCGGGAGGCGGCGGTAGCGGTCGGGCGGGAGGCGGCGGCCGGCGGGCCCGCCGGGCCCCCCGGGCCCCCCCCATGTCTCTTAAGGGTCCGGGCCCCATACGGCAGTACCGGTTGTACTGCCCTATCGGCGGCCCTGCTGGCAGGTCCTCCTCCCTCACAGCCAGCATGGAGCTCCCCCGCCCCTCCGACTGCAGAGCAGGAAGGAGATGATGGAATCATTGTGGGGGAGGGAGACTTGGTTGCCTCCTCACACAGCCCAGCAGGGGGCAGATGACCCATCAGTGCCCGGGCCCCTCGGACTGACACCTCAGTCAGCAGCAGCCTCTCCATGGGGCAACTTCTTCTCCTCTGTCCTCCAGGAAGCGGATCCTCTGCAGGAAATGACGTCAGCTGAGAGAGGAAGTTGTAGCAGACGGCCTGTGCGGCACCTCCGTTATGTGAGGTATAGGGAGATAGGCCGAGGGGAGGGGGGAGCGGGGGAGGAATATTCCGGCCCAGTCACACTGCCAGGGGGGGGGGGGAGCGGGGGAGGAATATTCCGGCCCAGTCACACTGGCAGAGGGGGGGGGGGAGCGGGGGAGGAATATTCCGGCCCAGTCACACTGGCAGAGGGGGGGGGGAGCGGGGGAGGAATATTCCGGCCTAGTCACACTGCCAGAGGGGGGGGGGGAGCGGGGGAGGAATATTCCGGCCCAGTCACACTGGCAGAGAGGGGGGGGGGGGAGCGGGGGAGGAATATTCCGGCCCAGTCACACTGGCAGAGGGGGGGGGAGCGGGGGAGGAATATTCCGGCCCAGTCACACTGCCAGAGGGGGGGGGGAGCGGGGGAGGAATATTCCGGCCCAGTCACACTGGCAGAGAGGGGGGGGGGGGGGGAGCGGGGGAGGAATATTCCGGCCCAGTCACACTGGCAGAGGGGCGGGGGAGCGGGGGAGGAATATTCCGGCCCAGTCACACTGGCAGAGGGGCGGGGGAGCGGGGGAGGAATATTCCGGCCCAGTCACACTGGCAGAGGCTGAGAGAAAAGCGCGGGGCCGGCCATGCTGTTCTCTCAGCCACTGCAGAGGGCCGATGCAAGTTTACAGCAAGACCAGCGAGCATTTGCCCGGCCCGCCAGATCCGGCCTGCCAGAGGTTCAGGAGCGGCGGTGATGCGGATCCCTCAGTATCATCCTATGTACTGCTTGCAGTACGGCATCCACATGAGGTTACCCAAACAGACAGACACCAGTCATTGCTATCACTTAAGTTTATTGCATTTTTTCCTGCACAGTATGTGGTGGTCAAGGGATGTGAAGTACAATAAGTCATGTGATGGGGACACATCGGCAGAGCACCATGATAAGAGGAAGCTCACAGTATATGGTACAGTAAGTCATGTGATAGGGACACATCGGCCAGGGCACCTCAGTAAGAAAAACCTCACGGTATGTGGCAGAATGAGGTGTGATATGGACTCCTCGACCAGTCCCCATGGAAGAGGTTTTGTCTCAGTGTTTATGATAAGGTGTGATATGGACTCCTCGACCAGTCCCCATGGAAGAGGTTTTGTCTCAGTGTTTGGTATGATGAGGTGTGATATGGACTCCTCGACCAGTCCCCATGGTAAGAGCTTTTGTCTCAGTGTTTATGATGAGGTGTGATATGGACTCCTCGACCAGTCCCCATGGTAAGAGCTTTTGTCTCAGTGTTTATGATGAGGTGTGATATGGACTCCTCGACCAGTCCCCTTGGTAAGAGGTTTTGTCTCAGTGTTTGGTATGATGAGGTGTGATATGGACTCCTCGACCAGTCCCCTTGGAAGAGGTTTTGTCTCAGTGTTTGGTATGATGAGGTGTGATATGGACTCCTCGACCAGTCCCCATGGAAGAGGTTTTGTCTCAGTGTTTATGATAAGGTGTGATATGGACTCCTCGACCAGTCCCCTTGGTAAGAGGTTTTGTCTCAGTGTTTGGTATGATGAGGTGTGATATGGACTCCTCGACCAGTCCCCATGGTAAGAGGTTTTGTCTCAGTGTTTGGTATGATGAGGTGTGATATGGACTCCTCGACCAGTCCCCATGGAAGAGGTTTTGTCTCAGTGTTTATGATAAGGTGTGATATGGACTCCTCGACCAGTCCCCTTGGTAAGAGGTTTTGTCTCAGTGTTTGGTATGATGAGGTGTGATATGGACTCCTCGACCAGTCCCCTTGGTAAGAGGTTTTGTCTCAGTGTTTATGATGAGTTGTTATATGGACTCCACTTGGAACTCTGTGGCTCATAAGCTAGAAAAAAGCATTCCAGCGGCACTCACCATAGTAATATTTTTCTATATTCAAGTTCCAACAGACAGGCACGCAGGAGGTCTCGTGTCTCCAATACTCCCTGGAGGGCTTCAATGTCCCCCACGAGGAGTACGGGGAGTCAGCTGGGTATAGATTTACATGGACAGCCCCTCTTCATGTGGGCACAGGGAGACTGGTTAGGCTGCCACCCTCTTCTCGTTGTGATATAATAATATCGGGCCAGAAGCCAGCCCTGTAGTGGAAAGCATTAGCTGGAGAACACTGGCGTGTAGGCTCATGGATCAAGAGAAAAGAACAGCCCGATAATAAATAGAATATTTAACTGCCTGAAGGGCGCACTAAACAATACACAATATACACATTATAGAATATATACAGGGGCCAGATGCGAAATACAGGCAGTGGTACAAAACAGTGTTAGGTGCATTACCATATAATGCAGATCTTGGTTGTGGAGCAAACACATGGGAGCTGGTGCTTGCTGTAAGGTTTCAGTATCCACATGCTGCCAAGCCCCTCGTACATATACATCCGGCATACACAAACCCTTTCCATGTGTGGGTTGGTCCAAGTTCCTCTCCCTTGGGCTGAAAACCCCAAACCAATACAATACTAAACAGGGTCATAACTCCATAACACTGTCAAAGGGAGATTGTTCGGGAACCATTGGATCTGGCTGAACCCCCAGAATGTTTGAAGACCAAACATGGCTTCTCTAGCCAGTTTTGCCTACCAGTTCCGCGTACCACCCCCATCCCGGGGTCCCCAAGAGGAAGACATTGCGGAGTCAGGCAATTCTGAAAAAGTCATTGCTATGTGGCTAGGACGCACAGTAATGCCATAACAGGTTATGGATCCTAAAACCCTTTTCCGAACCCTTAGATCCTGCTCTGTGTAGCTATGCCCCACCAGTGTGTGTAGGGGGTCTGACAGCAGAGCTTGGAGTCTGTAGGTCTTAGAAGTGGGAGATCTATCTGTCTATTGGAACTTGAATAAAGAAAAATTTTGGTGAGATTTATGGATGGACTGCCTTTTGGAAACAGCTGAGCACCACCATACCTTGTGTGAATTGAGCCTTAATACTCTGAGATACTGCTAGCAAGTGTTGGATGTCTATGGACCAGGGCTCTGGGGTGAGAGGTTTTGTCTCTGTATTTCTTGTCAGGATATGGACTCTTCAACCATGGCTCTAGGCTAAAAGGCTTTGTCTCGGTATTTGTTATAATGAGGTGTGATATGGACTCCTCGACCAGGGCTCTAGGGTAAGAGGTTTTTGTCTAGGTATTTGCCATGATATGGACTCCTCGACCAGGGCTCTAGGGTAAGAGGCTTTGTCTAGGTATTTGTTATAATGAGGTGTGATATGGACTCCTCAACCATGGCTCTAGGCTAAAAGGCTTTGTCTCGGTATTTGTTATAATGAGGTGTGATATGGACTCCTCGACCAGGGCTCTAGGGTAAGAGGCTTTGTCTAGGTATTTGCCATGATATGGACTCCTCGACCAGGGCTCTAGGGTAAGAGGTTTTTGTCTCGGTATTTCTTGTCATGATGTGCCATATTGACTACACTGTCCGCTCTGAGGCTGGGGCTGGTGTCAGGGAAGGGAATCTTCTGCCTGATTTACTAACTGGAAGAGCCAAGGTTATTGCATTACATGGATCTCACAGGAACATCAGATCTTCCCATGACCAAAGACTCCAACAGGAAACTGCTTGACATGTGTTGGCCACTGTGCCGCCAGCTGAAAAAACTTCACATCATTCCAGTCCACTCCATCTATGGTAACTGCAGGAAATAATAAGAGTATTAAGTCTCTTGAACTCTGCAGTACAGGGGTCCACATGAGCTGTAGGGACCCCACATAAAGTATAGGCAGACTGGATGGAAGCCACACACATCACTCCCCTGACTAGGACTATATGTATACTGGGCCCAGGAGTTCTGCTCCTCAAGTTAAAATGTTTCTAACATGAAAGGAACAAATCTTAAAGCTTATTACCCACAACTACTCTACTCGTGGTCCATTCCTTTAAGGAAGAGAAAACCATAAAGGAAGAGATGATGACGGTACCAATCTATCACAGATGAGATAGAGGGGGTGGCACTGTGACTGTATGCACTATAGCATGAGCTCTCCTACACACAGTGCAGTTACCTCGCAGCATGGTGTTCTGGTTCTTGGCAGTGCAAATTAGACGACTGATCCCTTCGATCACTTGACTGCGAGATTCGGCTTCTTTCTCTTTCGGCTTCTTACTTAGGAACATGACTAGGAAGGAGCAGATGATGGCAGTGTTAGTGTCCCTCCCTGGCACTCTCATCTCTGGTGAGGTTCAGTGAAGCTTTGGTGCAAAGCCCATTGGCATTTGCTGGCAGTTTTTGGGACTGTGAAACCTAATCCAATTGTGCACTCACCCTTCTTGTTCTTCTCCTGAGTCACTATGGTCATGGCCATACACAGGGGTAAGTTGCCCTCTCCAGCTGGAGGCAGGCGACTGACTTGCAGAGAGCGGAAGTTGCTCCTCATTGTGTTTTTAGTTGCTGTGTCTCTCCTGTCTCCATCTTTCCGGCGTTCAGACCCCTGCCACTGCCAGTAATCCACCTGCAGACCCATTACTTCCATCCCAGCTGATAGAGTCCTACAGGTGGAAGGACCAAGGCTGTGAGCAGCAACACAAAGGGATGTGGGAAGGAAATGATATTCCAGGATTTGGATCTTACCCAGCATTAGATAGGCCGCTGCTGACCGAGGGCGATGGTGGGGGGGTGCAAGCTGGCTCCTTAACCATGGAAGAGCTGGTCCCTGGGGATGAGGATGAGCTGAGAAGAGCCGGGCTGCAGACCGATGCTTCATCTGAGTCCACTGCACAGAAGAGAGAGGGTGACAACTACAACCCAGGGTCTACAGCACAATTTAGGGTGAAAGGAAGCCAGAAGCTATTGGGCCACAACTGCAGGGGAGTTATACAGAAGAGCAACCATTGTCTTATCGTCCCGCTCCTCCATTCTCCTCCATCTTGCTCCTCCATTCTCCTCCATCCCGCTCCTCCATTCTCCTCCATCCCGCTCCTCCATTCTCCTCCATCCCGCTCCTCCATTCTACTCCATCCCGCTCCTCCATTCTACTCCATCCCGCCCCTCCATTCTCCTCCATCCCGCCCCTCCATTCTCCTCCATCCCGCTCCTCCATTCTCTTCCATCCCGCTCCTCCATTCTCCTCCATCCCGCTCCTTCATTATCCTCCATCCCGCTCCTCCATTATCCTCCATCCCGCTCCTCCATTCTACTCCATCCCGCTCCTCCATTCTCCTCCATCCCGCTCCTCCATTCTCCTCCATCCCGCTCCTCCATTCTCCTCCATCCCGCTCCTCCATTATCCTCCATCCCGCTCCTCCATTCTCCTCCATCCCGCTCCTCCATTCTCCTCCATCCCGCTCCTTCATTCTCCTCCATCCCGCTCCTTCATTCTCCTCCATCCCGCTCCTCCATCCCGCTCCCTCCTATCCTCCTTCATTCCCACTTCATTCCCTTATTGGACAAAAAACTCACCGGAGGCTACCAGAGGCTGCTCAACAATGCCGACCTTCACAACCTAGAAGAAGATAAGACCGGAGATGACCCTATGACACTGTTGTAGTCCCATCGTCTTGTGATATCCCTGGTGTCTAGTGTGATGTGCATGACCCAATGCAATGATATACTATAGGGCAGTGTGGCCCCTGAGGACAGCACCACCTAATGCCAGGCATGAATGGGCCCCCCAGGAAACAGTCCAGTCCTACCATCTGCTGGAACCTCCACACTGCTGGGTACTCCATGACTGGGGCAACTATAATATAAAACTGCAAATGAAGAGGGTAAAGGCCGGATGACACAGCTGGATAATGAAGGGGAAGCGAGCGCTGACCTGTCAGATCAGTGATCGCTTCCCCCTCATTCCTTGCTCGCTGCCTAAGCTATAAGACAGGGGCTTAGATGGTTCGGGCTGCCTATTGGAGTTGTGTCCATTGTGCATGTCGGCTGATCGCGGTCTTTTACATGTCCTATTACACCAAACGATTATCGTCCAGAATGGCCGCTAATCAGCCAGTCACGGGCGATATTCGGTTTGTGTAACAGCCTAATTCCAGGTTACTCAGTAAGTTTGATGGCATCACTAGCATGAGAACACCGGCCAATGGAATAAACATAGATATAGTGAGCACGACTGGATATCACATTGTGGGGCGGGGAGTCCTGGCACTTGCAGTGTGTACGCTGGAGGCAGTGAGTGTGGCCAGTCCTGGCACTCGCAGGTTGCGGTGTGTACGCTAGGGGCGGTGAGTGCGGGCAGTCCTGGCACTTGCAGGTTGCAGTGTGTACGCTGAAGGCGGTGAGTATGGGCAGTCTGGGCACTTGCAGGTTGCGGTGTGTACACTGGAGGGAGTGGGTGCGGGCAGTCCGGACACTTGCAGGTTGCGGTGTATACACTGGAGAGAGTGGGTGCGGGCAGTCCGGACACTTGCAGGTTGCGGTGTGTATGCTGGGGGGAGTGGGTGCGGGCAGTCCATGCACTTGCAAGTTGAGGTGTGTACGCTAGGGGCGGTGAGTGTGGGCAGTCCTGGCATTTGCAGGTTGCGGTGTGTACGCTGGAGGCGGTGAGTGTGGGCAGTCCTGGCATTTGCAGGTTGCGGTGTGTACGCTGGAGGCGGTGAGTGTGGCCAGTCCTGGCATTTGCAGGTTGCGGTGTGTACGCTGGAGGCGGTGAGTGTGGCCAGTCCTGGCATTTGCAGGTTGCGGTGTGTACGCTGGAGGCGGTGAGTGTGGCCAGTCCTGGCATTTGCAGGTTGCGGTGTGTACGCTGGAGGCGGTGAGTGTGGCCAGTCCTGGCATTTGCAGGTTACTGCAGCATTTGTCACTAACACTGAAGCCCCCTGGAAAGCTCCCAGGGACTGATCTATGGTGCTGCCCCCTGTTAGGACTGATGGGAATGGTGACAATGTGAGTGATACAGAATGTCAGCACTATATAGCGGGATGCCTGCGACCCAGCATCGTCAGAAGGGGGCGCCATCCACACCTTATACACAGAGACATCCAGAAGGGTCACCTCCACCCCACAATCTCCATACAGTTCTGTTACTGTAAGACTCACCCCAATAAATGGAACAAACTTCTGGCAAGAATCCTCATCAGCGCTAAGAACAGAGCAGAAGAGAGGAAGAAGAGGAAGAAGAATTAGGAGAAGGCCGAGATATCGAAACAACCAACGTGAGAGGAAAAAAAACTGCCGCAAGGCGCGAGGCATCAAGAAGAAGAAGCCTGGAGGCTAAAGAGGAGGCTAATGGGGAGGCATAGAGGAAAGACAGGAGGCCGAGGAGGAAACACAGAAGGATGAGGCATAGAGGAAACAAAGGAGGCTGAGGAGGAGGCATAAAGGAAAGACAGGAGGCTGAGGGGGAGGAGGCATAGAGGAAACCATCATTTTGAAATAATCTTCAGGTTAGTGAGAGGAGGCTGCCCCCGTCACCGCTTCTCTTTCCTCTGTTTATTTGACCCTTTGACTTAATGATGAACTATAAGGACAATTTGTTTTTTTGTTACAAGAAAAAAGAGACAGTTATTGATGTGCCGATCCGGCCATCCCGGAAGGGTAGGAGTATGGAGGGAAGGGGGAGGAGTATGGAGGAAGGGGATGAGTATGGAGGAGGAGGAGTATGGAGGGAGGGGAGGAGTATGGAGGGAGAGGAGGATTATGGAGGAAGGGGTTGAGTATGGAGGGAGAGGAGGATTATGGAGGAAGGGGAGAAGTATGGAAGAAGAGTATGGAGGGAGGGGAGGAGTATGGAGGGAGTGGAGGCATATGGAGGAAGGGGAGGAATATGTAGGGAGGGGTGGCGTATGGTGGGAGGGGAAGAGTATGAAGGAAGAGGAGGAGTATGGAGGAATGGGAGGAGTATGGTGGAAGGTGTGGACTATGGAGGAAGGGGAGGACTATGGAGGTAGGGGAGGAGTATGGAGGGAAGGGAGGAGTATGAAGGGAGGGGAGGAGTATGGAGGAAGGGGAGGAGTATGGAGAGAGGGGAGGAGTATGGAGGGAAGGGGAAGAAATATAGAGGGAAGGGCAAGGAGTATGGAGGGAGGGAAGGAGTATGGAGGAAGGGGAGGAATATGGAGGGAGGGGTGGCGTATGGTGGGAGGGGAAGAGTATGAAGGAAGAGGAGGAGTATGGAGGAATGGGAGGAGTATGGTGGAAGGTGTGGACTATGGAGGAAGGGGAGGAGTATGGAGGGAAGGGAGGAGTATGAAGGGAGGGGAGGAGTATGGAAGAAGGGGAGGAGTATGGAGGAAGGGGGAGGAGTATGGAGGGAGGGGAGGAGTATGGAGAGAGGGGAGGAGTATGGAGGGAAGAGGTAGAAGTATAGAGGGAAGGGCAAGGAGTATGGAGGGAAGGGGGAGGAGTATGAAGGGAAGGGGAAGGAGTATAGAGGGAAGATAAAGGAGTATGGTGAAAGGGGTGGAGTATGGAGGGAAGGAGTATGGAGTGAAAGAGTATGGCGGGAATGGGGAGGAGTATGGTGGAAGGGGTGGGAGTATGAAGGGAAGTTGTATGGAGGGAAGGAGGAGGGTATGGAGGGAAGGGCAAGGAGTATGGAGGGAAGGGGAAGAAGTATGGCGGGAAGTGGAGGAGTATGGAGGAAAGAGGAAGGAGTATGGAGGGAAGGGGAAGGAGTATGGTGGAAGGTGTGGACTATGGAGGAAGGGGAGGAGTATGGAGGGAAGGGAGGAGTATGAAGGGAGGGGAGGAGTATGGAAGAAGGGGAGGAGTATGGAGGAAGGGGAGGAGTATGGAGGGAGGGGAGGAGTATGGAGAGAGGGGAGGAGTATGGAGGGAAGGGGAAGAAATATAGAGGGAAGGGCAAGGAGTATGGAGGGAGGGAAGGAGTATGGAGGAAGGGGAGGAATATGGAGGGAGGGGTGGCGTATGGTGGGAGGGGAAGAGTATGAAGGAAGAGGAGGAGTATGGAGGAATGGGAGGAGTATGGTGGAAGGTGTGGACTATGGAGGAAGGGGAGGAGTATGGAGGGAAGGGAGGAGTATGAAGGGAGGGGAGGAGTATGGAAGAAGGGGAGGAGTATGGAGGAAGGGGGAGGAGTATGGAGGGAGGGGAGGAGTATGGAGAGAGGGGAGGAGTATGGAGGGAAGAGGTAGAAGTATAGAGGGAAGGGCAAGGAGTATGGAGGGAAGGGGGAGGAGTATGAAGGGAAGGGGAAGGAGTATAGAGGGAAGATAAAGGAGTATGGTGAAAGGGGTGGAGTATGGAGGGAAGGAGTATGGAGTGAAAGAGTATGGCGGGAATGGGGAGGAGTATGGTGGAAGGGGTGGGAGTATGAAGGGAAGTTGTATGGAGGGAAGGAGGAGGGTATGGAGGGAAGGGCAAGGAGTATGGAGGGAAGGGGAAGAAGTATGGCGGGAAGTGGAGGAGTATGGAGGAAAGAGGAAGGAGTATGGAGGGAAGGGGAAGGAGTATGGTGGAAGGTGTGGACTATGGAGGAAGGGGAGGAGTATGGAGGGAAGGGAGGAGTATGAAGGGAGGGGAGGAGTATGGAAGAAGGGGAGGAGTATGGAGGGAGGGGAGGAGTATGGAGGGAAGGGGAAGAAATATAGAGGGAAGGGCAAGGAGTATGGAGGGAGGGGAGGAGTATGGAGGAAGGGGAGGAGTATGGAGGGAGGGGAGGAGAATGGAGGGAGGGGAGGAGTATGGAGGGAAGAGGTAGAAGTATAGAGGGAAGGGCAAGGAGTATGGAGGGAAGGGGAGGAGTATGAGGGGAAGGAGTATAGAGGGAAGATAAAGGAGTATGGTGAAAGGGGTGGAGTATGGAGGGAAGGAGTATGGAGGGAAAGGGAAGGAGTATGGAGGGAAAGAGTATGGAGTGAAAGAGTATGGCGGGAATGGGGAGGAGTATGGTGGAAGGGGTGTAGTATGGAGGGAAGGGGAAGAAGTATGAAGGGAAGTTGTATGGAGGGAAGGAGGAGGGTATGGAGGGAAGGGCAAGGAGTATGGAGGGAAGGGGAAGAAGTATGGCGGGAAGGGGAGGAGTATGGAGGAAAGAGGAAGGAGTATGGAGGGAAGGGGAAGGAGTATGGAGGGAAGGGGAAGGGGGAGGAGTATGGAGGGAAGGGGAAGGAGTATGGAGGGAAGGGGAAAGAGTATGGAGGGAAGGGGAGGAGTATAGAGGAAGGAGTATGGAAGGAAGGAGTATGGAGGGAAGGAGAAGGAGTATGGAGGGAAGGGGGAGGAGTATGGAGGGAAGGGAAAGGAGTATGGAGGGAAGGGGGAGGAGTATGGAGGGAAGGGAAAGGAGTATGGAGGGAAGGGGGAGGAGTATGGAGGGAAGGGAAAGGAGTATGGAGGGAAGGGGGAGGAGTATGGAGTAAAGAGTATGGAGTATGGAGGGAAGGAGTATGGAGTGAAGGAGTATGGCGGGAAGGGGGAGGAGTATGGTGGAAGGGGTGTAGTATGGAGGGAAGGGGAAGGAGTATGAAGGGAAGTTGTATGGAGGGAAAGAGTATGGAGGGAAGGGCAAGGAGTATGGAGGGAAGGGCAAGGAGTATGGCGGGAAGGGGTGAAGTATGGAGGAAAGAGGAAGGAGTATGGAGGGAAGGGGAAGGAGTATGGAGGGAAGGGGGAGGAGTATGGAGTGAAGGGGGAGGGTATGGAAGGAAGAGGAAGGAGTATGGAGGGAAGGGGAAAGAGTATGGAGGGAAGGGGAGGAGTATAGAGGAAGGAGTATGGAGGGAAGGGGGAGGAGTATGGAGGGAAGGGGGAGGAGTATGGAGGGAAGGGAAAGGAGTATGGAGGGAAGGGGAAGGAGTATGGAGGGAAGGGGAAGGAGTATGGAGGGAAGGGAAAGGAGTATGGAGGGAAGGGGAAGGAGTAGGGAGGGATGGGAAAGGAGTATGGAGGGAAGGGAAAGGAGTATGGAGGGAAGGGGGAGGAGTATGGAGGGAAGGAGTATGGAGGGAAGGGGAAAGAGTATGGAGGGATGGGAAAGGAGTATGGAGGGAAGGGAAAGGAGTATGGAGGGAAGGGGGAGGAGTATGGAGGGAATGGGAGGAGTATGGAGTAAAGAGTATGGAGGGAAGTGGAAGGAGTATGAAGGGAAGGGGGAGGAGTATGGTAGAAGGGGTGTAGTATGGAGGGAAGGGGAAGGAGTATGAAGGGAAGTTGTATGGAGGGAAAGAGTATGGAGGGAAGGGCAAGGAGTATGGAGGGAAGGGCAAGAAGTATGGCGGGAAGGGGTGAAGTATGGAGAAAAGAGGAAGGAGTATGGAGGGAAGGGGAAGGAGTATGGAGGGAAGGGGGAGGAGTATGGAGTGAAGGGGGAGGGTATGGAGGGAAGAGGAAGGAGTATGGAGGGAAGGGGAAAGAGTATGGAGGGAAGGGGGAGGAGTATAGAGGAAGGAGTATGGAGGGAAGGGGGAGGAGTATGGAGGGAAGGGGGAGGAGTATGGAGGGAAGGGAAAGGAGTATGGAGGGAAGGGGAAGGAGTATGGAGGGAAGGAGTATGGAGGGAAGGGAAAGGAGTATGGAGGGAAGGGGAAGGAGTAGGGAGGGATGGGAAAGGAGTATGGAGGGAAGGGAAAGGAGTATGGAGGGAAGGGGGAGGAGTATGGAGGGAAGGAGTATGGAGGGAAGGGGAAAGAGTATGGAGGGATGGGAAAGGAGTATGGAGGGAAGGGGGAGGAGTATGGAGGGAATGGGAGGAGTATGGAGTAAAGAGTATGGAGGGAAGTGGAAGGAGTATGAAGGGAAGGGGGAGGAGTATGGTAGAAGGGGTGGAGTATGCCCCTGGATGCTCCCCCGGACCAGATCCGGCTGTCGGATGCAGTTGTCCCTATTGTTTCTCAATTCAGATACTTGGGGGTACAGGTCACTGCCGATACTTCTAAGTATCTATCACTAAATCTATCCCCTCTAATGATAAGAACGGCCAGTAAGATAAAGACATGGCGCAAGCTCCCCCTGTCACTTGTAGGCAGATCTAACTTAATGAAAATGATACTAATGCCGCAGTTTTTATATATATATATATATATATATTACATAATGCGCCAGTATGGGTGCCTATGACATACTTTAATCGCATCCAGTCCCTATTTCGAGAATTGATATGTGATGGAAAGACACCTAGAATTCGGTTAGACACTGCAGAGGGATAAGGATCCGGGAGGATTGGCAGTACCCAACCCATACCTATACTATTTGGCGGCGCAGGCACAGCAACTCAGGGGATGGGCCGGATCGGGGAAAATGACTCCCACGGGCCTACTGTTTTAAAGTGTGGCAGAGGGGCGAACTCCTATATATCTGTTGGAAATAGCATCGCAAACGAGACCACCAGATATACCTCTCCTTTTCCCTGTGCTCAGAAAAGTCTGGTCACAGACTAAATCCTTCTTGAGTTGCACGTCTTACACCAAATATACCCCAATATGGCATAATTCAGATTTTCCTCATCTGTGCATCAGACGGGGCTATCTTCTGGGAAACAAAGGGGGTTCGTACACTTTCACAACTGTATAGTGATGGAGCCCTAAAATCCTATGCCCAACTCCAGGCTGACTACGATCTGCCACACTCTGCCTTCTATAGGTATCTGCAACTACGACAGCTTGGTAGGACACCAGCCACCATATCCACACCACCAATACTTCACTAATCAGATTCCAAAGGTCTGATATCCCTAATATATCAGGAACTGCTAGAGGCCTACCTCTCAAGACGACCCCTGGTGGCTAAGGAGCAATGGGAAGCAGACCTAGGCCCAATAACTGATGAACAGTGGACAGAAGTGCTTGCCCTAACTGCCAAATTGGCTGTGTCAGAGACGCATAGATCCTCTCAGTTGTTTTTGATACATCGGGTGTACAGGACACCAAAATTCTTACACAGGATTGGTGTACGTGCTGACTCTAATTGCCCAAGATGTGGCCTAGCAGACGCACATATTATACATTTGATGTGGAGTTGCACAGAGTTGGAGGAATACTGGAGGGAGGTGGTCGCCCTCATAAGAAGGGTATATGGAGTTGCTGTGCCAGTGGAACCCCTAAAATGCATACTGGGCCTAGTGCCTGAGGAGGACGAGCCTACTGGTGTTGAGTTAGCTATGTGTAGGATTCTATACCAGGCACATAAATTAATTGCCCGCCACTGGATACGGGCAGAGGCACCTACCATTGCGGAACTCATTGCCAGCCTTAATGAGGTAATATGCTTAGAAAAAGGGGTGTACCAAAAAAGAAAGGCTTCTAAGAAATTTGAAAGTATATGGGGCCCTTGGCTTAATGCGCCTGGTGTATCGTCCAGGAATCTTCGACGCAACCCAATGGAAGCCCTTTTGCTACAGGCAGATCGGAATGCTGCAACTAATAGATGTAATGGAGCACAGGGCGGGAGGAGAGACGCTACACGGTAGGCGATAGAGTCATCCTGATGGTGGGTGCCCCGGCCTGTCCGCTGGGCTCAGGATAGGGAGGTTCCTATCCAAGTTATTGGATATATTGCTGTGCCTTATTATTGTATAATGGATGCTACTGGGGTCAGTTGTACCTTATGGTCTTTTCCTTATGATGACAGCCCTTGTCGGTGTAGCCTAGCTAATGTTGCCTCCAATAACATGTTACTTTTCCCTGTGATAGGGACTCTGGTTTGGGGGGGGGGGGAGGGGGGGAGTTAGTGTTTTATGTTGGAAAGGGGAAGGGTGGGGAGTCTGTTTTATTTGTAAAAAAAAAAAAAAAAACATTTTGTGTGTGAAAACTGTTTAATAAAAACAATCTGATTCAAAAAGAAGGGGTGGAGTATGGAGGGAAGGGGAAGAAGTATGGTGGAAGGGGTGGAGTATGGAGGGAGGGGAGGAGTATGGAGGAAAAGGAGGAGTATGGTGGAAGGGGTGGAGTATGGAGGGAGGGGAAGAGTATGGAGGGAAGAGGAAGGAGTATGGAGGGTAGAGGAAGGAGTATGGAGGAAGGGGAGGAGTATGGTGGGAGGGGAGGAGTATGAGAAAGGGGAGGAGTATGGTGGGAGGGGAGAAGTATGAGAAAGGGGAGGAGTATGGAGGGAGGGGAGGAGTATGAGGAAGGGGTTGAGTATGGTGAAAGGGGAGGAGTATGGAGGAAGGGGCGGAGTATGGAGGGAGGGGAGTATTATCAAGGAAGTGGAGGAGTATGGAAGAAGGGGAGGAGTATAGAGGGCGGGAAGGAGTATGGAGTGAAAGGAGGAGTATGGAGGGAGGGGAGGAGGATGGAGGGAGGGGAAGAGTATGGAGGGAGGGGAGGTGTATGGAAGAAGGGGAGGAATATGGAGGGAGGGGAGGAGTATGGAAGAAGGGGAGGAATATGGAGGGAGGGGAGGAGTATGGAAAAAGTGGAGGAGTATGGAGGGAGGGGAGGAGTATGGAGGGAGGGGTGGCGTATGGTGGGAGGGGAAGAGTATGAAGGGAGGGGAGGAGTATGGAGGGAGGGGAGGAGTATGGCGGAAAGGGAGGAGTATGGAGGGAGGGGAGGAGTATAAAGGAAGGGGAGGAGTATGGAGGGAGGGGAGGAGTATGGTGGGAGGGGAGGAGTATGAGAAAGGGGAGGAGTATGGTGGGAGGGGAGAAGTATGAGAAAGGGGAGGAGTATGGAGGGAGGGGAGGAGTATGAGGAAGGGGTTGAGTATGGTGAAAGGGGAGGAGTATGGAGGAAGGGGCGGAGTATGGAGGGAGGGGAGTATTATCGAGGAAGTGGAGGAGTATGGAAGAAGGGGAGGAGTATAGAGGGCGGGAAGGAGTATGGAGTGAAAGGAGGAGTATGGAGGGAGGGGAGGAGGATGGAGGGAGGGGAAGAGTATGGAGGGAGGGGAGGTGTATGGAAGAAGGGGAGGAATATGGAGGGAGGGGAGGAGTATGGAAAAAGTGGAGGAGTATGGAGGGAGGGGAGGAGTATGGAGGGAGGGGTGGCGTATGGTGGGAGGGGAAGAGTATGAAGGGAGGGGAGGAGTATGGAGGGAGGGGAGGAGTATGGCGGAAAGGGAGGAGTATGGAGGGAGGGGAGGAGTATAAAGGAAGGGGAGGAGTATGGAGGGAGGGGAGGAGTATGGAGGGAGGGGAGGAGTATGGTGGAAAGGGAGGATTATGGAGGTAGGGGAGGAGTATAAAGGAAGGGGAGGAGTATGGAGGAAGGGGAGGAGTATGGAGGAAAGAGGAAGGAGTATGGAGGAAAGAGGAAGGAGTATGGAGGAAGGCGTGGAGTATGGAGGGAGAGGGATAGAGCCAATATCAAGGTAGAAACATTTCCGGTAACAACTTTGTAATTCGACCATTAGAGCAGCTTTAGGAAAAACTGAGAATAAAATGAATCTTTGGCTGAGACTCCATCTCTCGATGGCAGAGTGCTACTAGTTACATCGGTTATCCTTCCACAATGGTTGGACTTCTTATGGATAAGCCACAAGTTCTTCAAGAAAATTGAGAGCCTGATTAATGCATCAGTATGGGAGAGAAATTGTGGTAGAATGAAGCAAATTATCCTTACCTACCCCAAAACCGGGGAGGATTAACATTCCCTGACGTGAAGGATGGCCCTCCCTGATCTGAAGGACGGCCCTCCTCGACCTGAAGGATAGCACTTCCTGACCTGAAGGATGGCGCTCCCAGACCTGAAGGATAGCACTTCCTGACCTGAAGGATGGCGCTCCCAGACCTGAAGGATAGCACTTCCTGACCTGAAGGATGGCGCTCCCAGACCGGAAGGATGGCGCTCCCTGACCTGAAGGATGGCGCTCCCTAACCTGAAGGATGACGCTCCCAGACCGGAAGGATGGCGCTCCCTGACCTGAAGGATAGCACTTCCTGACCTGAAGGATGACGCTCCCAGACCGGAAGGATGGCGCTCCCAAACCTGAAGGATAGCACTTCCTGACCTGAAGGATGGCGCTCCCTAACCTAAAGGATGGCACTCCCAGACCGGAAGGATGGCGCTCCCTAACCTGAAGGATAGCGCTTCCTAACCTGAAGGATGGCGCTCCCAGACCGGAAGGATGGCGCTCCCTAACCTAAAGAATGGCGCTCCCAGACCGGAATGATGGCGCTCCCTAACCTGAAGGATAGCGCTCCCTAACCTAAAGGATAGCGCTCCCTAACCTGAAGGATGGCGCTCCCAGACCGGAAGGATGGCGCTCCCTAACCTGAAGGATAGCGCTCCCTAACCTGAAGGATAGCGCTCCCTAACCTGAAGGATGACACTCCCAGACTGGAAGGATGGCGCTCCCTAACCTAAAGAATGGCGCTCCCAGACCGGAAGGATGGCGCTCCCTAACCTGAAGGATGACGCTCCCAGACCGGAAGGATAAGGGAGAGAAAAAGAAGAAAGCGGGCCCCGGCGCCTCTTGTGATACCTCAAAACACCAAGGATAAGGATTATGTGAGAAGGTGCTCACCTGGCCGCCACTTGGGCTTTGTGCATATCACCCCTCAACAGGGTACAAATCCAAATCCTGGGTCTTGTTAGGTGACAGTCCACTGTATAGGGGCCTACTACCTCTACGGACTGCTGAGCTGACTGTACCAAAAACACAGGATGCTCCCAAAATAATGGGGCCCGTGGAGAGAATAAGTGAATAAAATAAAAAGGAATTAAGGTACTCACGGTCAGCGCTGTCCACATAGAGAAGTGGATGAAAGCTTAAATAAATGAGTTTAATATAGTGAAAAATATATTTAATATAGCACAAATATGACGCGTTTCGAAGACATTTGTCCTCTTCATTAGATAAAACAAAGATGCACTTTGTTTTATCTAATGAAGAGGACAAATGTCTTCGAAACGCGTCATATTTGTGCTATATTAAATATATTTTTCACTATATTAAACTCATTTATTTAAGCTTTCATCCACTTCTCTATGTGGACAGCGCTGACCGTGAGTACCTTAATTCCTTTTTATTTTATTCACTTAGACCGGAAGGATGGCGCTCCCAGACCGGAAAGATGGCGCTCCCTAACCTGAAGGATGGCGCTCCCAGACCAGAAGGATGGTGCTCCCAGACCGGAAGGATGGCGCTCCCAGACCAGAAGGATTGCGCTCCCTAACTTGAAGGATGGCGCTCCCAGACCGGAAAGATGGCGCTCCCTAACCTGAAGGATGGCGCTCCCAGACCGGAAAGATGGCGCTCCCTAACCTGAAGGATGGCGCTCCCAGACCGGAAGGATTGCGCTCCCTAACTTGAAGGATGGCGCTCCCAGACGGGAAGGATGGCGCTCCCAGACGGGAAGGATTGCGTTCCCTAACCTGAAGAACTATTTCTTGGCAGTACAACTTTCGGCTATGGCGGCATGGAGGATATAATAACACCACAGAAAGAGAGGAACAGGGGGGAGTGGTTGAGAAAAAAAAAATCCCTCTGTTCTCTCTCTCTTCACACACACACACAGCCCCCACCAATCACAGGCAGGGTTAGAGGACCCCTGAAGAAAGGACTTCATTCCTGGTGGGAGGAGTTGGTTAGTCAGTAGTCTGTATTCAGTGTAAGAGGGAACAACACAGACAGGTCTCTGCTGAAGCCAAGCCAGGTCACAACCAAGCAAGCAACAGATTCTTCCTTATAAGAAACACTACCAGTATGCAGTGCTAAGGAAGTACCAAGGGGAGAGAAGCCACACAGGGAACACCTTGTCCACACCAGGAACCTCTCTATAAGTGCAGGGCAGTGACCTCAGCAGTCATAGGAACTGACCCCAGTGGAACAAAGCTACAGAAAGTCTAGGTATTCCACTGCGCAGTGCAGGACGACTGGAAAGTCTTGGGAGTTGGCTTATCCCAGATAACCAGGCCTGGGGCTCGTACTACCCTGACAAGATGAGTAGCCTGCAACTGAGCGCATAAGGCGGTCAGACTAGAGTCTATATGTGAGTACTAGTGTTTTCTATGTCTCTTCAACCCACCTCTACTGTTCCAGGCAGAGTACACTACTACATTGGACAAGGCCCTTCAGGCACCCCCTCTCCTCTCCTCTCTCCTACCACACATTCTTCTCCAAAGCACCTGATTCCTAACTCAACTGCAAGATTGTTTTCTTGTGTTGCACTGAACTGTATGGCTATGTTCACACAACGTTTTTCCAGCTCCATTTAAAATGACGTCAGTTATTTTAAGTCTAAAATAACGGACGTCATTTAGCAGCCTGGCCTCCCTGTAGTGCAATGACTGGTGTTTGCACATTATTCTAGTTTGGTTACTAATTGTAAATAAGAGAGTCCTGCAGCACTCCTCAATGAAAAAGAAGGTGGGTGCCAAGCGGTCAGCACACGGGACCAATAGTGCGTGGTATATAAACAAGTAGATAACCGCAGCACTTTGGTTACTAATTGGCCGTTGGATGCGGCTTAATTGAAAAGTCTATTGAATTTAAAAGTAAAAACAGAAAGAACGGTGACAAAAGAAAAACTGTGTGTGAACAACCAATAGGAAACGTCCGCTGTTTGCAAAAGACGTCCGAAAATAATGATCATGTTCATTATTTTGCCATTAGTTTGCGTGTAGTACATCCCACATACTGAACATCGCATAGTGTGCACATGGCCAAATAAACAGCATGAGCTGTCTCACAGTCAATGAGTGTTTTACTACCATAGTTGTTTTTGGTGACACAAAATGTCTCTGTGAGGCCATGGATTTACAGCATGAGCATCTGGGGCAACCTGTTCTTCATGGAATCCCTCAGCATACCCAGTGAGAGGATATCAGATAAGGATCGGGATCCCGCAGCACACCCGGTGAGGGGATATCAGATAAGGATCGGGATCCCGCAGCATACCCGGTGAGAGGATATCAGATAAGGATCGGGATGCCGCAGCATACCCGGTGAGAGGATATCAGATAAGGATCGGGATCCCGCAGCACACCCGGTGAGGGGATATCAGATAAGGATCGGGATCCCGCAGCATACCCGGTGAGAGGATATCAGATAAGGATCGGGATCCCTCAGCATACCCGGTGAGAGGATATCAGATAAGGATCGGGATCCCACAGCATACCCGGTGAGAGGATATCAGATAAGGATCGGGATCCCGCAGCATACCCGGTGAGAGGATATCAGATAAGGATCGGGATCTCGCAGCATACTCGGTGAGAGGATATCAGATAAGGATCGGGATCCCGCAGCATACCCGGTGAGAGGATATCAGATAAGGATCGGGATCCCGCAGCATACCCGGTGAGAGGATATCAGATAAGGATCGGGATCCCGCAGCATACCCGGTGAGAGGATATCAGATAAGGATCGGGATCCCGCAGCATACCCGGTGAGAGGATATCAGATAAGGATCGGGATCCCGCAGCATACCCGGTGAGGGGATATCAGATAAGGATCGGGATCCCGCAGCATACCCGGTGAAAGGATATCAGATAAGGATCGGGATCCCGCAGCATACCCGGTGAGAGGATATCAGATAAGGATCGGGATCCCGCAGCATACTCGGTGAGAGGATATCAGATAAGGATCGGGATCCCGCAGCATACTCGGTGAGAGGATATCAGATAAGGATCGGGATCCCGCAGCATACCCGGTGAAAGGATATCAGATAAGGATCGGGATCCCGCAGCATACCCGGTGAGAGGATATCAGATAAGGATCGGGATGCCGCAGCATACCCGGTGAGAGGATATCAGATAAGGATCGGGATGCCGCAGCATACTCGGTGAGAGGATATCAGATAAGGATCGGGATCCCGCAGCATACCCGGTGAGAGGATATCAGATAAGGATCGGGATCCCGCAGCATACCCGGTGAGAGGATATCAGATAAGGATCGGGATCCCGCAGCATACCCGGTGAGAGGATATCAGATAAGGATCGGGATCCCGCAGCATACCCGGTGAGAGGATATCAGATAAGGATCGGGATCCCGCAGCATACCCGGTGAGAGGATATCAGATAAGGATCGGGATCCCGCAGCATACCCGGTGAGAGGATATCAGATAAGGATCGGGATCCCGCAGCATACCGGGTGAGAGGATATCAGATAAGGATCGGGATCCCGCAGCATACCCGGTGAAAGGATATCAGATAAGGATCGGGATCCCGCAGCATACTCGGTGAGAGGATATCAGATAAGGATCGGGATCCCGCAGCATACCCGGTGAAAGGATATCAGATAAGGATCGGGATCCCGCAGCATACCCGGTGAGAGGATATCAGATAAGGATCGGGATGCCGCAGCATACCCGGTGAGAGGATATCAGATAAGGATCGGGATGCCGCAGCATACTCGGTGAGAGGATATCAGATAAGGATCGGGATCCCGCAGCATACCCGGTGAGAGGATATCAGATAAGGATCGGGATCCCGCAGCATACCCGGTGAGAGGATATCAGATAAGGATCGGGATCCCGCAGCATACCCGGTGAGAGGATATCAGATAAGGATCGGGATCCCGCAGCATACCCAGTGAGAGGATATCAGATAAGGATCGGGATCCCGCAGCATACTCGGTGAGAGGATATCAGATAAGGATCGGGATCCCGCAGCATACCCGGTGAGAGGATATCAGATAAGGATCGGGATCCCGCAGCATACCGGGTGAGAGGATATCAGATAAGGATCGGGATCCCGCAGCATACCCGGTGAGAGGATATCAGATAAGGATCGGGATCCCGCAGCATACCGGGTGAGAGGATATCAGATAAGGATCGGGATCCCGCAGCATACCCGGTGAGAGGATATCAGATAAGGATCGGGATCCCGCAGCACACCCAGTGAGAGGATATCAGATAAGGATCGGGATCCCGCAGCATACCCGGTGAGAGGATATCAGATAAGGATCGGGATCCCGCAGCATACCCGGTGAGAGGATATCAGATAAGGATCGGGATCCCGCAGCACACCCAGTGAGAGGATATCAGATAAGGATCGGGATCCCGCAGCATACCCGGCGAGAGGATATCAGATAAGGATCGGGATCCCGCAGCATACCCGGTGAGAGGATATCAGATAAGGATCGGGATCCCGCAGCATACCGGGTGAGAGGATATCAGATAAGGATCGGGATCCCGCAGCATACCCGGTGAGAGGATATCAGATAAGGATCGGGATCCCGCAGCATACCCGGTGAGAGGATATCAGATAAGGATCGGGATCCCGCAGCATACCCGGTGAGAGGATATCAGATAAGGATCGGGATCCCGCAGCATACCCGGTGAGAGGATATCAGATAAGGATCGGGATCCCGCAGCATACCGGGTGAGAGGATATCAGATAAGGATCGGGATCCCGCAGCATACCCGGTGAGAGGATATCAGATAAGGATCGGGATCCCGCAGCATACCCGGTGAGAGGATATCAGATAAGGATCGGGATCCCGCAGCACACCAAGTGAGAGGATATCAGATAAGGATCGGGATCCCGCAGCATACCCGGCGAGAGGATATCAGATAAGGATCGGGATCCCGCAGCATACCCGGTGAGAGGATATCAGATAAGGATCGGGATCCCGCAGCATACCCGGTGAGAGGATATCAGATAAGGATCGGGATCCCGCAGCACACCCAGTGAGAGGATATCAGATAAGGATCGGGATCCCGCAGCATACCCGGCGAGAGGATATCAGATAAGGATCGGGATCCCGCAGCATACCCGGTGAGAGGATATCAGATAAGGATCCGCGAACCACGTGCACATACACCAAAAGATCGATTAACAATTAATTAATTAACATTAATTGCTTGATCGTTGCTGCAATCACAACAAAAGATTATCGCTTAAATATTAACAGAGATCTGTCCGTGTAATACGGCCCATAGCTTCACGGCCACAAACTGCTTTAAATTTTGAACCAATGTCCATAGTAACACTGTAACATAGTAACACCGCCACACCATAACATAGCAACGCCGTAACACTGTAATATTTAGTGTTGTACAGGGTATATTGTTTGGGGAGGGCCGGATGTCACATATAGCGTTGTACAGGGTATAATGTTTGGGGAGGGCCGGATGTCACACACAGCGGTGTACAGGGTATAATGTACAGGGAGGGCCGGATGTCACATATAGCGTTGTACAGGGTATAATACACAGGGAGGGCCGGATGTCACATATAGTGTTGTACAGGGTATAATACACAAGGAGGGCCGGATGTCACATATAGTGTTGTACAGGGTATAATGTACAGGGAGGGCCGGATGTCACATATAGTGTTGTACAGGGTATAATGTACAGGGAGGGCCGGATGTCACACACAGCGGTGTACAGGGTATAATACACAAGGAGGGCCGGATGTCACATATAGTGTTGTACAGGGTATAATATACGGGGAGGGCTGGATGTCACACACAGCGGTGTACAGGGTATAATGTACAGGGAGGGCCGAATGTCACACATAGCGTTGTACAGGGTATAATGTACGGGGAGGGCTGGATGTCACATTTAGTGTTGTACAGGGTATAATGTACAGGGAGGGCCGGATGTCACATATAGCGTTGTACGGGGTATAATACACAGGGAGGGCCGGATGTCACATATAGCGTTGTACAGGGTATAATGTACGGGGAGGGCCGGATGTCACATATAGCGTTGTACAGGGTATAATACACAAGGAGGGCCGGATGTCACATATAGCGTTGTACAGGGTATATTGTACGGAGAGGGCCGGATGTCACATATAGCGTTGTACGTGGTATAATGTACGGGGAGGGCCGGATGTCACATATAGCGTTGTACAGGGTATAATGCACGGGGAGGGCCGGATGTCACATATAGTGTTGTACAGGGTATAATGTATGGGGAGGGCCGGATGTCACACACAGCGATGTACAGGGTATAATGTACGGGGAGGGCCGGATGTCACATATAGCGTTGTACAGGGTATAATGTACGGGGAGGGCGGGATGTCACATATAGCGTTGTACAGGGTATAATGTACGGGGAGGGCCGGATGTCACATATAGCGTTGTACAGGGTATAATACACAGGGAGGGCCGGATGTCACATATAGCGTTGTACAGGGTATAATGTACGGGGAGGGCCGGATGTCACATATAGCGTTGTACAGGGTATAATACACAAGGAGGGCCGGATGTCACATATAGCGTTGTACAGGGTATAATACACAAGGAGGGCCGGATGTCACATATAGTGTTGTACAGGGTATAATGTACGGGGAGGGCCGGATGTCACATATAGCGTTGTACAGGGTATAATGTACGGGGAGGGCGGAATGTCACATATAGCGTTGTACAG